>JAVJIF010012903.1:0-32500 GCA_038442645.1 Agave tequilana
CTACACATTAAATTCATGACAATTTAATACCTGTCACTTCAATTATTAACTTTATTAGATTATAATTAATTTGGTCTATACTTTAAGATAGTCATACACATTAAATTCACATATGTCTACGCATGTTGAATTATTTCCAACAACATCTACCATAATACACAAAATTGGTTATTCATAATGAAAAGATTGGCGAATTGCTATTCATAATGGTCACAAATTGAAGAATTCACGTTTACTATGCATGTGAGAAATGATTGTAAAATCTCATCGTTAATTGGAATAAAATAAAGTACTCACTTATCATTCAATAGCAGAGAAAGTCTAATCCATTTGTAGATGAAACTCCAACAGCAGCTAGGTCCAGGAAACTTTTGACTATATGTGTTAGTATTTTGAGGGTATTTCAAAATTAAGTATAGTTCTTTTAGTCCCACATTGGATAGGAAAAGAACTCTTTAGTGCTTATATAGGGAGTCTCTTTCATGATGTGTTGTGTGGGTTAGAAATCAGAGAGTGCTCGCGCGCACACAAGCCCATTGAGGCCAGTGAAGGAAATTAGGTTACCGAATCGAGAAAATCTTAATGCGCATGTGCGCCCGCATCGCACACGCCGGGGGGGTATAAATCCGAGTTTTAGAACCTCGCGGGTGTACCCTGTAAGTTCACCTAGAGGGGGGGTGAATAGGTGATGGCTAAATCTAATGGTCACTTAATGATGAATGATGCGAATAATGCGGAAGCTAAAAACAATTATGACCAATTTAAATCTTTTTATACTAAACACTATGTATAACACAAGAGTGTAGCCGAATTCCCTTTGCAAGGCTCTGGACTAAACCCCTTGATTCCCCTTAAATGGGTTGAGGTGCCGCGTTGGCTCTCTTGGTTGAATACAAGTGTTAGTCAACAATCCCAAGCAAGTATATCAATATGAGCACAAGGAATATATCATGCATATAAAAGTAAAGACAAGATAAGTAATGCAAGATATAACAAGAGAGATAGAGAGAGAGAGAGAGAGGAATGGCAATCGCGAACACAAGGGTATGTTTCGAGGTTCGAGCACACTTGCTCTACATCCCCGCCTTCGACACACGAAGGATTTCCACTATGCAAGATCCCAACGGATCTCTCCTCAGTGCCGCAACACCTACAAGCCCTCGGACTCTCTAGTCCCTTACACACCGCAAGCCCACCGGCTCGCCGAGGCCGCACCTCAAACCACCGAGTCCGCACCCGAACTCAAAACACCGCGGACACACACGTCCGCCTCCTCAAAGTACAAGAAAGAACTCTTGGTGATCTAAACACTTTGATCACCAATAAAAACTCTCACTACAACACTCCTATAAGATGAATAGACAATGGTAGCTCAAGTGTTTGTATGAGAAAAGTAAGGATTAGAAAGGTGGAGGAAAAACTCAAAGAATCACACTTTAAATCACTCTTGATAAATTCTTCCCTTTTGATTGGAAGTATTTGCACTCAAATATGTGGAGAAAACTTTGTTAAAAGGATGGGAAAACTGGCTTAGAAATCTCCAAAAATCTTGGCTCAAAACAATGACCAAACCCCCTTTTATAGAGGTCAGAAAAATATGACCGTTGGGGTCTGTCAGAGCTGCCGGTCGACCGGCCGGTCGACCGCCAACGGTCAAGAATCCGACCGTTGGAGCCTCCGGTCGACCGCCCGGTCGACCCAGAAATCCAGAGAGCAGAACTCTCTGCAGCGGTCGACCGTCCGGTCGACCGGACCACTGTGCTGCCAGACATGCACAAGTCTGTGCACGTCGGTCGACCGTGGGTCGACCGGCCCTGGTTCGGTCGACCGCCCGGTCGACCGAACTGGCCTGTCAGCCAATTCCAGGTCTGGAAAACTGGTTTAAAAGTTTATTTTAAAATCTTTTAACACTTATAAAAATTTCATAAACTTGTTTTAACATTCTATATTGAAAACCAAACTTGTGATAAAAATTTTCAAGACATATATCAACATATTCATGTCATTTCAGCGTCTTGCAAATTTTATCAAAAATCAAAACATGTATTTTTCAAACTTGGTTTTCATAACTTCACAAAATATAAAAACAAGATATTTGATTTCATTTTAAAGCATAGTGTGTATGGATATGATCCACTACACAATCATAATGTAATATCTATGTTTTTGACATTAAGCTCTAAACTTGGTTATGGTTGAAAAGATATAAACATGAATATCAAAAACCAAAGCTATGTTTTTTTTTTTTCAAAATGAAAGTCTTTTCTAAATCTGAAAATTCTTTTATGAAAAGACAAGTAAATCAAGAGTGTGTGTGATATATACTTGAGCAATCCACCACTATTCTATCCTTTACATTTTACTCTAAAACAAAAACAAAATCTTATACCTAGACACAAGTCTTCAACTTCTTGAAGTCTTCACTTGAAGTCTTCTCATTATCTTGACTTGGTCCAAGCTTGACACCATGCTAGCTCCAAATCTTGGCTTTTTATCCTTTGTTGAGCTATGCACCTACTAAGATCTTGATAATGAATCTGTCACTAATTAAACACAAGATCATTAGTAAACATAACTTCATGAGTTGGTTATCATCAAAACTAGGGTGATAGGCCTTTGGGCCAACATACCCGAATAGGCTAAGTTTTGTCAATTTTATTTTTGGATTTAAAATTAAAATAAAATCTTTTCAAATCCTGTCATAATATTTGGGTTAGAGATAGCTGTTGAGATTCGTATATTTTCATGTCCTGTCCTTTCATTGCAGTGACACTTTCCAAGGCAATTTTGTTTCTCTGCATAAGGAAAGATTGGTTCTCTGTCCAAGGATTATTTTATCTTCCCAAATATTTTTCTAATGATGATAAACTCTCTTTATAAAGGATCTATTCCCTGCTCTCAAAAACAGAACTCAACCATCTTCCTCTTCCTTTGAAATTTTCTTAGACTCTTCAGTTCTTCCCTGCATCTCTGGAGGAAACAAAACCGAGCTGTTCGAGGGCCTGTGCATTACGAGTGCACGCTTGCAGGGCCAGCGATCGTTGAATCTTAAAGGGTAGGCCGCCATCAACCTGCTGCACCGAGATACTCTCTCAGAGGGGCGCGATCTACTCTTAAGGACAGTGCTCCGCACGCCTCGATCAACATAGAGAAGTTCCTTCCTTCTTGAAAGTTTAATTTAATTAGATTAGCAGTATTTCATACATTATTTTCCAATAATCTTAAGAGTAGATATGGATACTGTTATGGTTGCTGCTACTAATGTTAAGTCTCTGCCTGACATCTCTAGGATTGAACCATTTAATGGAACCCACTATAAAAGATGGCAAGAAAAGGTTATGTCCACACTTGATGTAACTGGTTATGCCTTTGCTATAACTAATCCTAAACCAGAGAAAGAAAAGGAATTGCAAAACTGAGAAAAAGCCAACAAAATCTGTAGACATATCATTCTCAACACACTTAGTAATGCACTGTTTGGTGTTTACTGTTCTTATAAAACTGCAACTGAAATTTGAGAAAATCTTAATAAGAAATACATTCTTGAAGATGCTGGAACTCAAAAATTTGCTATTGGAAATTTTCTGAATTTTGTCATGTCTGATGAAAAAGATATTTCCTCTCAAATTCATGAATACCATGTTCTAATTGATGATCTAAAAATGAAAATATCACCCTACCCGAAGCCTTTGTTACTAGAGCCCTAATTGAAAAACTACCCGACTCATGGAAATATTATAAGAAAGAACTGAAGCATAAAAGAAAACAAATGAACTTTGAAGATGTAATAATTCATATTAGAATTGAAAAGAAAAATAAAGAAAGAGAGAAAACTGAAAGGGCCAAGGAGCTTACTTCCAAGGCAAATCTAATTGAAAGCAAGCCTTCTAAACCAAAGAAACATTTTCATAAGCCAAACTTCAAATCAAATCAGAACCCTAAGATGAAAAGAAACCCTAACTCTACTTTCAAGAAGAAAGGAAACTGTTTTGTGCGTGGCAAACCCGGACACTACTCAGCACAATGTAGATTCCGGAAGACTGGTGTGGCTCCATCCAAACCACAAGTTAGCTTGATTGAGAGTGACATTATTACTGCTGTAATCTCTAAAGTTAACATGGTTGCACATAATAAGAATTGGGTGATTGATTCTGGGATAACCCGACATATATGTGCCGACAGATGAGCTTTCTCTTCTTACTCTCTGTTGATGATGGTGAACAAGTGTTCATGGGCGATTCGAGGCCCTCACCCGTTGTGGGTAAGGGAAAGGTGCTTCTTAAGCTCACTTCAGGAAAGATCCTTTCTCTTACAGATGTGCTTCATGTTCCTGAGATTCGTTGGAACCTCATTTCTATTTCCCTTCTTGGAAAAGTTAGAGTTAAGGTCTGCCTTAATTTGATAAAATTCTAATGACTAGGAATGGACAATTTGTTGGTAAAGGGTACTGTAGTCAGGGTTTATTTACGCTGAATGTATTTGAAATCATGAATGAAAATGTATCTATTTCTTCTGCTTACATGATTGACTTTTGTGATCTTTGGCATGGTAGGTTAGGACATGTTGGTTTTTCTTACATTAAGAAAATGAAATATATAGGCCTCTTGCATAATGTAACTATATCTGATCATGACAAATGTGAAATATGTGTCGAATCTAATCCACTAAGAAATCCTGTAAATGTGTACAAAGAAAATCTGAATTGCTTGAGCTTATTCATAGTGATCTTGGTGACCTTAAAATAACTTAACTAGAGGTGGTAAAAGATTCTATATCACCTTCATTGATGACTGTTCTAGATATACATGAGTCTATCTGTTAAGATTTAAAGATGAAGCCTTTGAAATGTTTCTGAAATATAAATCAGAAGTTGAAAATCAACTAAATAAGAAAATCAAGAGATTGAGATCGGATAGAGGTGGTGAATATGAACTTAAACAATTTAATGAATTTTGTGAACAACATGGCATAATTCATGAGACTACCCCTCCATATTCACCTGAATCTAATGGTGTTGCTGAAAGGAAAAATAGAACACTAAAAATATGATGAATGCTATGCTTATAAGTTCTGGTGCACCTCTGAATCTGTAGGGGGAGGCTATACTCTCTACTTGTCATATTCAAAATAGAATACCCTATAAGAAAACCGGTATAACTCCATATGAAATCTGAAAAGGTCGTGTACTAAACTTAAACTATTTAAAAGTGTGGGGGTGCCTAGCTAAGGTTCTTCTACCTGAACCCAAAAGAAAGAAATTAGGACCCAAAACTTTTGACTGCATGTTTATAGGCTATGCACATCATAGTGCTTCATATAGGTTTCTTGTGACTAGAAGTGATAATAATGTTATGGAGATTAATACTATTGTTGAAACTAAAAATGCAGAATTCTTTGAGCATGTTTTTCCATTAAAAACTCATGTTGATAAACCTTCTCATACTTCTTCATCTAGTCATGCACAAGAATCTGATGATAATGAACAGATTGAACTAAGGAGAAGTAAAAGAGTTAGAAAAGAAACTATCTTTGGTGAAGATTTCTTTGCATTTCTTGTTGGAGATGACCCTCTCACTTAAAGAGGCGATCTTCTTTCCGGATGCTCCATTCTGGAAAGAGGCTATTAATAATGAATTAGAATCAATAGTATCAAATCATACTTGGGAACTTGTTGATTTGCCACCAGGTGCAAAACCAATTGGTTACAAATGGATATTTAAAAGAAAACTGAAATCTGATGTGTCTTTGGATAGATTTAAAACTAAATTGGTTGCTAAAGGATACACTCAAAAGAAAGACTTTGATTATTTTGATACATTTGCTCCTGTGACTAGAATTGCATCTATTAGAGTGTTGTTTGCTTTAGCATCTATTCATAAGTTTGTGATACATCAAATGGATGTTAAAACTGCATTCTTAAATGGAGAACTCGAAGAAGAAATATATATGGACCAACCTGAAGGTTGTCTGACAACAGGAAATGAACACAAAGTCTGCAAACTTGTAAAATCTTTATATGGTTTAAAACAAGCACCCAAATAATGGCATGATAAATTTGATAGTGTTCTTATTTTTTATGGTTATCAGATTAATGAGGCTGATAAATGTATCTATACTAAATTTGAGGATAATGTTGGTGTTATCATATGTTTATATGTTGATGATATGCTTATATTTGGTACAAACTTAGAAATTGTAAATGACACCAAATCATTTTTGTCCTCTAACTTTGATATGAAAGACATGGGTGAAGTTGATGTGATCCTAGGAATTAAAATTACTAGAGATTCTGATCGTATCATCTTTCACAAGGACACTATATAGAAAAAATGTTGAAAAGATTTAGTCATTTTGACTGCACTCCTTTTTCCACACCTTATGATGACAGCATTCACTTAAGAAAGAATAAAGAAGAAAGTGTGTCACAATCTGAGTATGCACAAATCATTGGTAGTTTAATGCACTTGATGAACTATACACGACCTGACATTGCTTATACCGTGGGACGATTTAGTCGTTACACTCACTGTCCTAATAAGGACCATTGGACAGCATTGTATTGAGTGCTAAAGTATCTGAAAGGAACTATTAATTATAGTTTGACATATTGTGACTTTCCTTCTATTTTGGAGGGATACTCAGATGCTAACTGGATCTCTGATTCTGATGAGTTAAAGTCCACAAGTGAATATGTGATCACACTTGGTGGGGGTACGGTATCTTGAAAATCATCTAAGCAAACCGTCACAGCTCGCTCCACTATGGAGTCTGAGTTTGTTACCTTAGAGAAGGTAGGTACTGAAGCTGAGTGGCTCAGGAATCTTCTAATATACACCTTAGAGAAGGTAGGTACTGAAGCTGAGTGGCTCAGGAATCTTTTGATTAATATACCAATTTGGAAGAGACCAGCTCCGTCTGTGTCTATTCATTGTGATAACCAAGCTACTATGTTAGAGCTAAGAATAAAATATACAATGAAAAGAGTAGGCATATACACCTAAGACATAAAATTGTAAAGCAGCTGCTAAATGATGAGATCATATCTCTTGACTATGTAAGGTCAGAACTTAATATAAGTGATCAATTTACCAAATCACTAGGGAGAAAACTAGCGAAAAATACATCGAGGGGAATGGGACTCATGTCTATAACAAAGAGTCAAAAATGATAGTAACCCAACCTATGTGATTGATGAACTCATGAAGTAGGTTCATATGGGTAATAACAAATCATTTGTTGACTTGAAGATGCACTATCATTATTTTATTATTGAGAAGTCCCTTCTTATGATGTAGATAGTGTAAATTGCAATGTGTAAAGGATGAGTATTAGCTCTTAATGGATTACCATAGTCCTTATTGGGTGGTGTGTTTAATTGCAATGCACACTTGATGGATCCACCTATATGAGTGTGGAAGTGGGGCCGCTTCCTATGAGAATGTAAACATATTCTCTAAAGTGCTCATGAATATCCAGGTAGGGCGCATGGTCGATCCACGCCAACCCGTTTTGAACAACTCGGTTCTATGAATGATATGTGGGTTGTAAGTCAATGATCAATAATTAGGAAGATTGGTTCATAAAAACTTTATGTTTCACCAACTTCCTGTGGGACACACCTACATATTCTAGGTAGTGGTTCATAGATCAAAAGTCACCGTTATTGATGCATTGAGTTCTTATGTTTCCTCTTCTTCTCTCTCGTTCCTATTATCCTTCCTTTTAATTTTGAAATAGTGGGGGATTGTTAGTATTTGAGGGTATTTCAAAATTAAGCATAATTCTTTTAGTCCCACATTTGATAGAAAAAGAACTCTTTAGTGCTTATATAGGGAGTCTCTTTCATGATGGGTTGTGTGGGATAGAAACCAGGGGGTGCTCGCGCGCTCACAAGCCCATTGAGGCCCAGTGAAGGGGAATTGGGTTACCGAATTCAGAAAATCTTAATGCGCATGTGCGCCCGCATCGCACGCGCAGGGGGGTGCGTGTGCCCGAATAAGCTAAGTTTTGCAAATTTTATTTTTGAATTTAAAATTAAAATAAAATCTTTTCAAATCCTGTCATAGTATTTGGGTCAGAGATAGCTGTTGAGATTCGTATTTTTTTATGTCCTGTCCTGTCATTGCAGTGACACTTTCTAAGGCAATTTTGTTTCTCTGCATAAGGAAAGATTGGTTCTCTGTCTAAGGATTATTTTATCTTCTCAAAGATTTTCTAATGGTGATAAACTCTCTTTATAAAGGATCTATTCCCTGCTCTCAAAAATAGAACTCAACCATCTTCTTTTCCTCTGAAATTTCCTTAGACTCTTCAGTTATTCCCTGCATCTCTGGAGGAAACAAAACCGAGCTGTTCGAGGGCCTGTGCATTGCGAGTGCACGCTTGCAGGGCCAGTGATCGTTGAATCCTCGAGGGTAGGCCGCCATCAACCTGCTGCACCGAGATACTTTCTCAGAGGGGCGCGATCTACTCTTAAGGACAGTGCTCCGCACGACTCGATCAACATAGAGAAGTTCATTCCTTCTTGAAAGCTTAATTTAATTAGATTAGCAGTATTTCATACATTATTTTCCAATAATATGTTCATGTAATATTGTTTTTATCAGCAGTTTCTTGTAAACTAAATCATTATAATTCATTTGTGTGTGTGCACTAGACAATTTATTCTCACGTCATGGAAGTTTCTTTTTTCATACACGGCGAGGGTTATTTTCTTCTATTGTAGGGTTTACAATTCAAGTCTACAAATCTTTTTTTTAAATTAAGAAAAAGAAAAAAAAAGAAATAATAACAGGATAGCTCTTATATTTTAGCTCAAGAACAAAATAGGATCTAGTTTCATAAATTTGCTTAAAGAGCGTAGTCCCTCTCTCAGCTAAAATGTTCCACCGTGAGCTAACAAATAATAACAAAGTTGTGAGCTAACTAATAAAATGCTTCAATAGTAGCAATTTCACTTCACAAGCATAGGAAGGAGAGGTATAATCCAAGTAGGGCGGCTTATTAGTAAACAAGGTATTATGGGCAATTTATCATTTTCTTTCTTAGTTTCGACATATTAGCCATTGGTAACACCCCCTTCTCTCTGAGAAGATTTCAAGTTCAATATCTGTAATTGCTGTACAAAAGATCTGACTTGACTAATTAGTGATGGATGTATGAGCGTAGATAGAGGTGACCTCCGTCACGTTTCTAAAAAATTCTAAAAAAAGAAAAAGGAAAAAAAAAACCAAATACACTTTGAAGCAATAAACTTTACGAATTTGTTTTCTTCCCCGTGCTTGTACTCTCATTACTGAAATCTTATAGAACTTAGATTTGAAATCTTATAAAGCTTAAATTTCATAATTGAAACCGTAAACAATCACTCACCGAAATTCTCAAAATTAACATTTGAGAGCATATTGGCGGCTCACGGAGTCAAACCCTTGAGATTCACACATGTGATGAGGAAACTAATACAAACTCTACTGGTACAGATTACATGCGATGAGAAACTAATTCTGAGCATCCGGCACGAGTTTTGATATTAATTAATTTCGATGACCTGTTCTCCTTAATTTCATCAATAAGGATGATAGCTCACCAGCCTCACTCACCTCACATTTTAGCGAGTAGTACACTTGTTACACGCCCTTGGAATTGTTCATGATGCCGGCCACTTCAGCATCATACATTGATGTGAGGAAAACGATTCCATTGATCGTCTCTTTCTGTCGTCCACCATGCGCATCCCTTTTAAAAATATATTGGCTTATTTCGTACAGTATAAGAATATTCTTATTAAAATAGGTGCAACCTCTGTAAAAGAGAAGATGAGAGAAAATGGCTTATAATGGTTTGATCATATACGACGTAGACATACAGATGCGCCAGTCCGACGAGTAGAGCGTATCAATTTACGGCGAGTTAAAAGAGCACAGGGAAGACCGAAGAAAACATGGATGGAGGTAATAGGGCAAGATATAGAAACTAAAGGTGTTAGTGAAGGCATATTGCTCGATAAGAATGAGTGAAGAAAGCTAATCCATACGCCTGATCTGACGTAATTCTCTTTCGGTTCATGTAACCTACCCTAAAAACTTGAGACAAATGGCTTAGTTGTTGTTGCTGCTGCTGTTGTGACTTTTCTCGTACACCAACATAACATAGAATTGTAATTTTTCACAACGTGGCCTCCTTTACTAGCTATCATGTGATGTGACGCCCAAGTGATAAAGGCCACGTGCTTACGTCGATGAAACTACTTTTTAGATCCATCATGTGATGAATGTAGTCATTAATTATGATTATGTACTAAATTAACTCTTATGGAAGACAAAACTGGAGATCACCAACCACAGATCACAATAGATAAGTAGAGAGTTTTATATTAAGCAGATCATGGCTTCAAAAATGTTTTTAAAAATATATACATTTTCAATACTTTAGTTCGTTCTACACTTGTGACCTAACTCTTCCGTACACCAAAAAAAAAAAGATTAGGAATTTGTGCAAACATTTTTGTCAAAGATTCTCTCTTCACACAAATGGAATCAAAGGAAAAAAAACCAGAATTCAGGAAGAACAAAATCAGAACAAGATGCGACAACACTTGGATCGTTCACGTAGTTTATTTATTCTTTTGTTATGAGGACGAACTTTTTGTTTGTCGTACTCATGGGGCGAAGATTGAATAGTTTGCTGTATAAATGCACTGTATTGAAACGAGCTTGGCATCCACTTATCCTTTGATCTAAGCAGGCCGGGTCCTTTTCGGACTGGCACAGCCCACCTGAATCGGGATGATTGTGGGCCGTGATCAGATCGGACCTGAAAGTTGGCCTGATTTCGGCCCAAATATCTTTGGGGCCCAAAATGAGATCCAAGCTAGCGGGTTCTAACCCCAATCGTGCCGCGACCCCATCTCTCCAAGGTGAGTCTTATGACTATGTAAAATTAAAACAAAAAAGGCTGTACTTTTTCTTGCTTATTTCATTTAAACTCTTCAATTCCATCATAAACATTTATTATTTTTAAGATTAAGAATCCTGAATCTGGGCCCTTAACTCTTACCCCATTGTTGACGGCTCAGGTCTGGCGTTTTTTAGGCCAGGTCCAGAGCCTCTCTCAGGCCGGTTCTAACTCATTATTTTTTATCATCTCTGCAAGGAGGGGTGGACGCACATACACACCAGTCCGTTCACACTGAATTTTATAAAATATTGGAGCAATATATATAATCTATAATTTTTTTTATATATGATCTCTTCTTTTTAGAATAGTTTTACTAAAATAAGGAGACTTTTGTAGCTCAAGTGATAACTTATAAAAATATTTTATTAGAGGTCACAAGTTAAAGTCTCGAATGCAATTTTTTTCCTTTTGTTTTCTTTTTCTTTTTATTATATTTACTTCAATACTGAAATTCTTATTAGATTTACGCCTGTACTGGAAAATATTTTGCGTTCGCCGCTGCCTACACGATGATGACCCATGCACTTTGCTGGTTAGTCCTGTGCTTTAATTTTGATTTACAATAGGATTAATTCAACTGGCCTATTTAGTTTAACAATGGGCTTAATTCATCGTAGGTAAGCCTAGAGCCTAGAGAAATTGGATTCGGTTTATGTGTGTGAGCTACACACACATATTATAAGAGGGTCAATCCCGCGTTGACACATGAATAAGATGTCGGGTTTAAGTGGACAAAACTTTAAAATCTTTGGATCTCCTATAATATTATAACAGGCCAATCCCACGTGTCAACGCGGGATTGACCCTCTTATGGTATGTGTGTGTGGCTCACACGTATGAATCGAATCTAGAGAAATTTCTGGGCCATGCTGTAACACCCCGAATTTTTCAACCCTGATTTAATACTATATTCCTTGAGTATTGAGATTATAAAGAATATCAGGAATTTTAATTTGGTTATATTTATGTGATAATAAATTTGGAAATTTATCAGGGAAATTTGAAATGAATTAATTGGAAGTATTTAAATAGCTATGCATGTTAAAAATATTTATATGTAATAGTGATAATAATATTGGTGATGTATACAAGAATGTATTGTATATGTTTATGTGTATAATGGTATTTCATGGAAAGATACAAACTATATAAGTGGAAAATAAAGTTTTATTTTATAATGTAGGGTGGAGATGAGAACTAGGGATTTAAAGAGTGAAGTGGAGGGTAGAGATTTAATTGAGATTTGTGTAGGAGAGGTGGCAATGGGAGAGGATCTTATGATGACAAGTGACAAATAAGGCAAGTATAATATATATAGATAATTATTTATAATAGGTAAGGGAGAGAAATAAGTTTATTTTCTCCCCCAAATCTCTCTCTCTCCCTCACGCAGTTTTCCCCCTCTCTCTCTCTCTCGCGCGGGTGGCCAAGGAGGCGCGGCCAGGGCGCGGCCGGCCGCGGCCACGCTCGACCGGAGGCGCGGCCAGCGGCGGCCAGGGCCGCGGCAGCGACGGCGGCGGCCGGCTAGGGCGGCCGGACTTCGGAAATTTCGGCTGTGAGTGGGGTTTTCCTTTTTTTCTCATTCCTCAAATTCAATCAATTTTTATTTTTATCCCTAGATCTTGATCCTTGATTTGAGTAGAATTGTTTCCCTTGAACTAGTCATGTGTATATATTCCTTGAAATCCCTTGGCAATGCATGTAATGATCAAACCTTGATCTCTAAATTTATGAGAAAATTTAATTTGCACCTAAATGATGGGTAAGGAGGTTGCATGTTAAGGTATGATTTTAGGCTTGCTATTAATGGGTTAATTCGATTGTATTTATTAATTAATGGAAGGTGAAAGATTTCTATAGTAGTAATAATGTAGTGGAGGAGATCTTAATTTGACCAAGCTTATCTAGTTTTCAATTTTCAAATTCGGAGAAATTTTAAGGCACATATAATGATCAATTTGTGTCATCTAAGGGAATCCCCAATTTACGATTCCCCCATATTTTCTTTTAAAAGTTTCAGAATAAATTAATTATTTTGAGTGAATAGAGAATACCCCTTATAGGTGCAGGAATTTGTTTAGGATCATAATCTGTAAATTTAAGTGCAGATCAGCAGTATGTTGGGGTTTAATGGTATCATATTTTATACCGTTGGAAAGATAATCGAGTCTACTTTCCAACGGTTCATACCATACCCTCATCGGATATCTGTAATTTAAGCTATGACTGAAACATTGAAGGTTGGTCAAAACTGTCATGCTGCAGAATTCAGCACAGCTGATAGGTTTTTGAATTTCTGGAGCAGTTTGGTTAATCAAAACCTATCATGTAATAGGTCATTGGAAAGGTAGTGGAGTCTAGTTTCTAATAAATCTTTCCTCGTTCTATTCCTATACGTAGAATGAAAGTTATTATAAAAACTCCGTTGGTTATCCGGAAAGATCGAGCCATAAAATTGTGTCAAACAAAAGGTTCATGACTGGTGGTCACTGCAACATCAAACTACTTATAGTATGTGTTATATTGTCTAAGAGATATATATATATATATATAGAGCTATACGAGTCCACCTCCCAGCAGTTTATTCACATTCCGGTTGGATGTAGGTGATAGAGGCTTGACGAAACATCACGAGCAAATCGAGGGATTTTTAGAGTGATCCTTGTTGATATAGTAAAGGCTTTGCAAATCCTTAACATGTAGGGATTTAACTTCAAGTTCATTAATGCACAAAGCTAAATTGTGTCCCTTTTATAATTAAAATATAATTAGAAGAGAAATTTGGAGAACACGGAAATCTCCCCAATTAAACTCAAGCCCTCCTTTCATTAGAATTTTAGTATATAAAGTAGATGAGATTGTACTCCTAACGCCTACACCTGAAATTGTCTTGGGTAATATTCTAAGAAGTCTAAGAGATAGAAGAGCTGATAAAATCTCATGACCTTGTAACAAAAGATTTAATTATGTTATACCCGAAAGTTGATATCAGCATAATATGAGTCATGAAGGATTTTACTAAAAGTTTTAACAGTGGTATCTACTCCAGATAGCAGACTGTCCTTATCTGGCTCATAAAAATATAAGGTACCAATAAACTTCGTGTGCAGTTTAGTGCCAAGTGAAATGAGATCCGTACTTTACTATGCATATGATAATTTCTTAGAGATTCCGACACTGGGTTAAAAGTGAAAGATTTGTTACTGTTAAGAAGGTTCACATTCCTACCTTCAGTTTAAATAAGATGTTGTCTATATTCTCATTGCAAAGAAAGGTATATACTGCTCAAGTCATTAACATTTCTAAGTTCAGCTGAAAGTGTTTAGAAGTTGTTTAACATAGAAGGTGATATATTAGTAGATGCCCCTATAACATCGTCATAGTCAACTAAGAATTTTATGAGAATGATTTGTTTTGTATAATATACCTAATATGAATAGTTGGATAGAGCATGAATGGAAATAGATGTTATTACTTAAGTGCTGACCTATTGGAGCACTTATAATTGATAAGCATGTTAAGAATCCGAACTTGGGAATTGTGTGAATATGATTTTGTATGCTATTGTGTGTATTAAATGTAGGAAGGGACCAGCGGGAGCTGGTAGGTGTGAAGACGGGGTATGATATTGTGTGAAATGTAGGAAGGGGCCAGCGGGAGCTGGTAGGTGTGAAGACGGGGTGTGATATTGATATTGTGTGAAATGTAGGAAGGGGCCAGCGGGAGCTGGTAGGTGTGAAGACGGGGTATGATATTGTGTGAAATGTAGGAAGGGGCCAGCGGGAGCTGGTAGGTGTGAAGACGGGGTGTGATATTGTGTGTGTTAAATGTAGGAAGGGGCCAGCGGGAGCTGGTAGGTGTGAAGACGGGGTATGAGATGGGTCGTGTGTCATGAAATAAGATGTGCTTATTCAAATTGAACAGTGTTCTATGCTTGTCCTTATGCATGACTGTGAAGCTCTGCTTTATTATAAGAGATAATGAAATATTATATGATGGGCGAAAGTGCAAGGGTTAATCCATGCAGTACTTGAATGGTGATATGATATACATGTATTTGAATCCTTACAAATGATTGAAAATGAATGATTATGTGTGATACAAATGTGTATGTGTGTGTATGTGACACTGGGGGTATGAGGGTTGTGTCATCGTATATGACATAAAACCATCAGAATACAAGTTTAGCTGATTTAAAATGAATACCATGTATTGGGTGAAAATGTGCATGCGAATCCGTGCTTTACTTGAAGGGTGAAGCGTTATTGCATTACGAGAAATATGATATGATTGTATGTTACATAATTATGACTTGTGAAGTAAGTGTTATCTGAATGCAATAACTAGGTTTATGGCATAACTCTTGTGGTTAATGTATGATAGCGTGAAACACAAGGTACGTGGGTAATACACACTATGTACACATAAGACGAGAGAGTTTGTTATGTAACTCTTAGACCTTATCACACATAAATATGAAAATCCAAGAAAGAAATTGGGGAATAGATCATAAGAGTCTGACCGTCCTTAGAAATTTTAGAGGCTGAGGCCTTAATTATTAAACTATCGGATGCCTTCGATTCTTGCCTTCTTTCTGTTCAGGTTTCTTTCGTTGCATGAATATTCATATACTCTCATTGAGATATTATCTTTTCGTGATTTATTTCCTACCTCACTCACTGAGCTGTCGAGCTCACCCTCCCACAGACTGATATATTGCAGGTTGCTTGGAGGCAGGGGTCAGGTCTATGCTGCGCAGGGTTCGTTCTGTATCAATCCAACTCTTGTATCTTGGAACGCGTGGATTTTTTTGAATGATACATGTGGGTCGTGAGATAGACTATTAATCTTGTATATATATAGATTTGGAGAACCTTATAGTAGTTTCATTTCAAGTTGACATTCGAGATATCTTGTATTGGGTTGTAGTAATAATATGTATATTTATCAGCATGATGCCATGTGAAGTTGAAAGTTATCATTCCTGAGACTCTATGGATGAATAGAAAGAAACTCTAGAATTCATATTGATATGTTTCTTCATAAGTAGGCGATGTCAAGCCGAAATACTTTTATGATTTTGTGGATAATGTTGAATAGAGTTATATGGTTGGAATGAGAATAAGTAGGCTGATGTTAGCCGAGATATATCATATCTGTATTGGATATTATATCCGACAGTAATTACAAAGGAGGTGCTGCCGAAATTTTTAAGAAATAAGGAAATAATTTGATTAATCGGCTTTTGTAAGATGGATGTTATGTAAATTGAGGATTTATTAAACTGGGACCGTTACACATGCTAATAGTGGCGCGGTAGCCTAAAGGTTATGGCAAAAAGGGATAAATGTCTTGGGTACCCAATTTTTGACTTCCAATTCAGGCAGATCCTCACTCCAAAATTTTATTTGGAGGGGCGAAAATAAATTGTTTTACTTTTGGAGAATAAAACAAATTATCAGAAGGTTGTTTGAGAGTTAGACGACTCTCTATGAGAGAACACGATGGGCTTTAAATAGAACCTGAGAATTAATGTGACTCAAAAGCAAACTGATAGGTAAAGACCCCACTTTCTTTCTATTTAATTTTTTCACTTTTCTATTTACTTTTCAATATAAGACTATATTTGCACATGAATACCTAATAATCTTCTCCTTTATGTAAATCTTCATCCAAGAGAATCTTAGGTCACAGATGGAACTCTGCCATCCGTGAGGCTTTTGTACATGGGTACACCGACTTTGGTCTCATCAACCAGCAGCAGCAACCGACCAACCATCCATAAATCTTTACTGATCGTGGGAAATCAGACCTTCGACAACTCCTAACTTACTTCTTTGTCTTCACATTGGACTCCACTCCCCATGGGCTACAATTGGGTTATGATACCACTGTTGGAGAGTTACAAGGCCTCCACGGGAGAACATTATGGGTCTTAAACAGAAGCTGAGAATCAATCTGACCCAAAATCTTTAGTTAGAAGGTAAAGGCCTCACTTTCTTTCAATTTAAATTTATCGTTTTTATATTCACTTTTCAATATGAGAGTATATTCGCACATGAATACCCAACAAAAGTTAAAGTGATAGCTTGGAAAACTAGGGGACAAATGAGCAAATTGGTTAAAGGATTGTTCAAAAGTCATGAAGACATTTGGGATTAAAACAGATTTATTTAACTAATAAGTGAAAACGAACACATATATGGTATTTACCAAAAGAACAATGAAAATGGATGTTCAATCAAGCTGGGTGACTAATGATCTGCTTTACTTAAATAGTCTAAATCCATTTGTAAACTATTATGTCTCTGTTTGGTCTTTGAAGTTTGATAAGTTTTAGTTTATTTTAAATCATAACTATAGAATTTTCAAATAGTAAATTCTTTGCTGTAATTTTTTAATTTGTAGTTTCACTGATTTCACGTCTATTTAAACTAAAAGTAGTGTGGTCCTGAGTTAAGAAATTCAAACATGACTGGACTTTATTAAATGCTGTTTAAGTTTAACCTTTGGAGCAAGTCATGTAACTGTAGTTTAGTAATCTGTCGGTTGTCCTTTGTGAATCTAAAAAACTTAACTACAGAAAACTGTAGTTAATAAAAGCTTAATTATAAAGTCAAACAAGCTTTGTAAAACATTTTTACAAGCTAAAAATTATAAGTGAACAAAGCAATACCACTGTAAAAAATTGAAGTAGATCAAGCTCAAGATAAAGATCCACTTCCCTGTTTTTCTGAAATAACAAAAAAATTGGTCGAAACTTAAAAATAAAAATGAAAAAATATATTTTAAAAAAATATGTATAATTTGTCCCACCCCGCCATGATAGTCTGTTCCAATCTCCACAACACGTAAACGTTATCATTGCCAATTGTTAGTTTTAAGGTAATCAAACTAAATTTGCTTAAATGTAACAAATTAACGAAGTATCCGAATTTGTTGTCCTTAATTTGTCCCCTCACACAAATATTGCCAAATATATATATCTAGATATCAATTAATATCATTCCTCTGGCATGCAAATACTCAGTTTCAACAGACTAGATTAATGTGTGAACTAAAACTAGGACCCCAACTGTTGTAACAGTGGGCTTCTAATGCAAGAGATGGTAAGCATAAAGAGAGATTAAACAGATAGCAATATAAGCTAATAGAAACAAAAAAAACTAGAGCATACCAGTATTTAACGTGATTCAGTCAATGTGACCTACATCCACGAGAGAAAATAGCAAGAGGAATCCACTAATTAAAAGAGGAGAATATAAGAAATTACAACTCTAATCTCACTCACCCAAGACCAATGAAACCCAACTCATTAGAACTTAACAAAAAGAAGATAAATGGTAATAGAAAAGAGAGGATAGCACAATATTTAGCAACTCTCTTGTTCTTACTTCCTTACCTTAAAATCTTATGCAATGTGATGTCTATTTGTAGGCAAAACTTTTAAACCCCTTCATCACTTCACCCCACACATACATCAAAATCATAGCGTGGCCTAATTAATTTCATTAGGGTGGCTAAGATCTTCATAGGGTGGCTATTGATGACATTTAGGGTGGCTAGAGATTTTGTAACACCCAGGTTATTAAACCCCTATTTATTATCCCACCGTTAGATTAATAAGATTAAACAGAATAATTAGAACTGATGACTCAATTAACTAGTGTGAAGTGAATTCCAGAAATTTTGAGAGATTTTGAAGTGGGATAAATTTGGAGGTTCGTGTGTGTGTGTGTGTGTCTATAGGAAAATTTTCAAATAGGAAAATTTTCAAATGAGAAACTTTCTCATAATAAGCTTCGTGAGAAAACCATATAAGAGAGATTTTATGGATGATCCGAACCGTTCATCATGATCTACATACTCTAATTAGACTATCAATAAAAAATCACGCGATTTCAACTTTTTTTACCGATGCATCAAGTGACATCTTTATTTTACGGTGAATATAACATATGTTTTGTAACCACTTGTTGTATAGGTAAAAAAGCTCAAACTCGCGTGATTTTAATTGATAGTCTAAATAAAGTATATAGATCAAGATGAACGGTTCGAATCATCCATATAAAAGCTCCTATATAGTTTTCTCACGGTCTTCGTGTGAGAAAGTTTCTCACACGAAGACTACTCTCTCTCTCTCTCTCTATATATATATATATATATATATATATATATATATATATATATATATATATATATATATATATATATATATATATATATATATATATATAATAATTCTACACAATATATTGTGCATTTCTATCTATGTATTAAAATAGTGTATCAGTATTTGACAAAATACAAAAAAAATAAAAATAAAAATACAATAGAATACAAAGAAATACCATAATATTGTATTATGGAGTATTTAATGGTAGGGGGTAGGTGTGCATGGCATGGATTGATGGAAGGCTAAGATTAACCTAGAAGAGTGTGTATATAGGTGGCATGATGAGAGTAAGTGTAATGTAACGGTCCCAGGTTTAATTATCTCAATATCTAAAATCATCAATCTCAATATTTATATAAATTAATTTCGGTTAACGTCAGCTTACTTATTAATCTCATTTCATCATATAGTTCGTCCAAAGGTCCATCAAATAAACATATACATAAGAGTGTTTCCCTGATAAAATATTCTAACACAAAATCATTTATGAGATTCACTTAATATACAATCTGTGATCATCTATATTTATCTCCATTAATCAAAGTGTATCACTATCTACTGCCACTAGCTCTAACTCACAGTTACTAACGACATCAGAGTTTTTAAAAAGAATCACATTCTGCAATAAATACATACGTCATTTCAGGAGAACATCCATGCAGCTCTAAGTCGGACCTTCGCCTTGCCGGGACTTAAAAACATCAATCTGTGGTAGGGGTGAGCTCAACAGCTCAGTGAGTGAAATCAGTTAAAATAGAATTTGTATTAAACTACCATTATACTTCAAGTATTATGTAGTTGAGAAATGTCAAAATCAGTTTCAGTACTTTCTACTTATGGTTGATACTGCAGCTTATGAATCATAAATTCTTTCTATCATCTGATACTTTCTATATGTATTCTTCTAAGTAAACGTGACCAATATTTTATTAACATACAATATCAATGATTTTGCAATACTTGACCTACTCGTTAGTCTCTATTAATCACCTCTCCTGTTTTCAGTTTGTAACATATTCGTATTTCATGCATAGTCATGATCACAGCATAACTCTTAGAGAGCCTAATCTTACTCACTAGATTAGTTACAGTTCAATATTACACCTACTCCAATATACATATGACATCACACGCTACTCATGATAATATCCAATTATAACTATGTGTTCATACATGAAGAAATACGAGACACTCACATTCATATACTGGATGTCACAATAATCTATTTACCCGATGTCATAGACAACTATATGCATACACTAGGTGCCATACATATTAATATCCTTAATTCGGATATCATAAACAATCATATGCATATACCAGATATCATAAACAATCATATGCATATACTAGGTGTCATACCTATTAACATCCATAATTCGGATATCATAAACAATCATATCCATATACCGGACATCATAAATATACATTCAAGCATACTTCAATAAAATAATATCAATACTCCCCTTCGATCACCTCCGGTTGAACCCGGTCCCTTCCTCCAAAACAATAAATAACAACAATACTCTCCTTCGGTCACCTCCGGTTAAACCCGGTCCCTTCCTCCAATACAATACATGACATCATATACATACTTATGCACATTTCTTATCACAAAGGCATTCATATACATACCGATGTGTCACACAGTCAAGTTCATGCGATTTCATTTCCTAATTCGTTAGTTTCGAGGAATTCTTATCATATTTAAGAGGTACTAAACATACACACGATGCATTCAACTTAATGATCCCCAATATTGTACCGGTCAAGTTCTGATTCGTAGTACCAATATTCGCTTTTCCTAATCATAATACTTATTCACCTTTTATCATTTAGTTAACATCCAGGATTCATCATCAATTGCCTCTTTTATCCTCAGACAGACTGCCTATTGGTTACAACTTGATTTAATTCAGAATTTTCTTATCACTTCTGATACAAGTGATAGTTACACGATAATTCTGATATCACATGAATTATTAATACTTTCGATATTATAATTATCTTTTATTTCAATCAAAGATTGATTATAGTACTTTTATTTGGTACGGCCCAAGGTTAACCCCAAATTTCACCATTACTGATTATATAGTTAATGATTCACAGTTTTCTTTACTTTTTGTTAATTACTAACCAAATCATCCTCTGCATTCACATGTGAATTCAACCGCACAATATATGCATACATACTTATACGCATATCACTTACTAACACTGAATTTCTAATCACATGGACGCGGCGCTCAATCTTTCGTCCGTATCACAAACTTTCAATTATTAAGATAATTATCTAACACTTACCGGTTAGATATAATCGGTGTCATTATAAAGATGTGACTTCCAAGCCTAATAGAGGATTCTGATGTTCTGCTAAATCAATTATAAGGATACCCGAAAGTCTCCGGTGTATAGAGTAGGTATAACAAAATACTAGTTTAATGCTATCAGTATTTATTTTGTTGATATCGAATTATCCATCATAATCGATATACTTAATATTAAGTTGTCAGATTTATTCAATACTGACTCTAACTGGTTTTCACCAGTTTAATTACTCACTTGATACTTATACACCATCATCGGTCACCCATTATCTGATAATCATCAGACTTGATCTTATTTAGTAGTTTTTCATTAATAATTATTAATCGCTAAAAGTACAATGTCTACTTATGAGTTCTGTTTCAAAGGTTTTATTTTTTCACCTCTCATCAGGTTCGATGAATCTTAGTTATTTATCTATCAAATTGCTTTCAGTTGTTACCGATTAACAACTTAATCGATATATAAATATATAGGCCAGCAGCTGACCCTTACTGCCTCAAGTGTGCAAGTTGATACACCAAATCACGTTATGAACATATATATATATATCATGAAACACAACAAATACGAAAACAGTATTCGCAAGATTAATACTCAACATACTACATAATATTTGAGTATCCCCTGTACATAGCTTAACAATAAGCTTTTGATATTCAATTTATTTATCAAGCATGTCTGATAATGTTAGGAATTCAGTTGCTCTAATTCAGTTCATTATTAATTACTTTGATCAGTTCCATCATTATCGGTTCACGTTCACAGTTGCTAATTCACCGAAATGTCCCGATCCCATCCGAGTTATCAATATTAACAAAACCTTCAATAATTTAACCACTACGCTATTTCTTTCATACTGCATCAATTATATGCATCTCATTTAACAGAGTTTTCTATATCACAGTTATAACAAGTTGCTCGAAAATAAAACTCCAAATTTCATTTGCTTAGTTCAATTATAATATCAACCTCAGATTCTGCTTATACCAGCATTAGTATAACTGATTCTATAATTATCCAATTATGATTGATGTGTCTCAAGTAATCTTTTGTCTTTACTGATTTCTAATTATCTCTTATAAATTAATAACATCCATAATTTGAAACAGATTTTTCGCTGTCACTGTTTAGTCTACTCGCCGGGTACACCGGTGTTAACCAACCGCCATCCGAATGTTATTATCCTTGACTACAGATTTCATAATAGCTTGGATATCACTTGCATATAATATAAATTTTCACTTCACTAGCATCATTATTATCCTACTAGTTAATATGCATTCAATCACAGCGTTTAATTGAATCGGAGGTAGACTTTACCCACTTAACGATTTTCAGGTTAAGTAACTTCAATATTCATCACAGACGGGTAGATGGTATTAACTGAAATTTATACTTTACCATTTCTATCAGAACCCAGTACTTAATTGTTCGATTCTCAATCCTAGTAAATACTCGCAACATATACATGATGCTCAAAATTTTACAAACATATAACTTATGTGGTATTTGTCTATGTTTAACCATATTAATACACTTACAGGCTCTTAATGGTCCTGTCATACGAACTTTAACTAGCCATTCTCAATTTTATATCATACCCGTATTATATTCACGCACATATATGTATAACAACCCGCAATTCATTGTTCGGGATATCCTATTGGATTTTAATTCCACAACAATCATTCACTTTTATAATATTTATCACAATCATCGTAATAACATCTTAGCTCCATTGGATCAATATTATCAATAATTTCTCAATAATAATTATTTTTAAATTGGGAAAAATAAAACTTATGTTAGGACTTTCACTCACCGGGTATACCGATAAATTTTGAACACCCAATACCATATACTAATATACAAGATATTGTAGCTTTCGTTTTCACGATCACAATGGTTCAAGAATCGTCCGAATTCGACTTCGGATGGCCAAGATATCGATCGAAAACTAAAACTAATATAGAAGGTTAGATACGTAATAACTGAAAATATTTAGGGGGCTGTTTGTAATTTTTCAGGGCCCCAAAGTAATTATTCAATCTCACAGGGCCTAAAATAAAATTTACCTTATAAAGCGGGTTGGGTCTTAATGGGTTCGGGTTCGGGTTGAACCAAAACCCAAACCCATATGGGTTTTTACCCATACACGCACACGCAGCAGCAGCGGTCGCTGCTGCAGCTCGCGGCTATCGCGGCCACCGCCGCCCAGCCGCGCGGTGGCGCGACCACCTCCCTGGCGCCGGCGCCGCTCCTGTGCTGCGGCCGGTCAACCCGAGAGGGGAGAGAAAGAGAGAGAAAGAGAGAGAGAGAGAGAGAGAGAGATGGGGGGGGCCTGGTGCTCCCCCTACTGTTACCACGTCGCCGTCGATGCCTGGGCTCCGGCGCCGCTGTCTGGCCTTAGGCCAACACCTACAGAGAGAGAGAGAGGATGGTGATGTGAGAGAGAGAGAGAGAGATGATGAGAGTTAGAGAGAGAGATGATGATGAGAGTTTTATCTCCTTTTCCCCCCACCTACTCCCACCTACTCCCCTCACCCCATACTTCCCATACTCCATCAATCAATATATATTTATTATTTTATTTATTTAATTTATTTATTATTTTCTCATCTCCCGAAATCATGTGAATACCATACAATCATAATTAGGATTAAATATCAATACCCGGTATTTATTCGAGTATTTCATGCAGTATATACATCCGAGTATTTTCATATATTTTTTTGTATTTCTCTTTCTATAATAATTTATAATTAGTTTCAAAAGAATATCCGGTAGTATACCGATTACTGACCTCCTTATCAGTATAATCCGAAAGAATAGGAATATACCGAATAAACCAGATTTATAATATTCAGGTGTTACACCACTTATATTAATATACAAACATACATGGTATCAATGTTTCCTCATATCAATTAATCCAATATGATTTATAAAAATTTAAATCCATTCCGAATTTTCGTTAAATAATTACTAAGAATTATTTAACACAGGAACAATTAGTTTAATAATCATAAGAATTCATGAAAAATATTTTTAATCCAATGAAATATTTTAGCCCAGAGTTTACCAATCCGGGTGTTACAGCTCTACCCCCCTTAGAAAAAGTTTCGTCCTCGAAACTTGGCATTTCTGATAATAGATAAGAGTAATACTTTCAATTTCTTCTTTATATCATGAAATCTTTCTTCTAATAGAGAAATTTTATTTTCTTCCAACCATGCATCTCCTTATGTGTTCACAACATGCAGTATATGCCCAATATTATCACTTTCACACAGAATATATCTTACACATACTTTATATCATTACATTCACCATCATAATTGGTGATATACATATCATATAGTATCACATACACACATCACACTTGGTGATAATCGTGTTATATATCATCACACATCGTATCAGCACATACACGTACCATACTTGATGATACGTCCATCACATATACTCAATATGGTTCTTTCGTTCTGATTAAATCTTGTCTTACCTGATATTTTTATCATTTCCTTATCCCAGTGTCCCATACCACCGGTAGTTCATACTAAGGGCCTGCACCCCTAATAGAATTCATCCGAATCAAAGTATATGGGGTATACTTTCATTCGAATATAAGAAAAAGTTAAATATCATGCATTTCAAGATTAATCATATGCATAAGAACCCATTACACCCATGAACTTCTTACATCAAGGCACACATTCATTCATACAAACTGCACACTCACAGACATTCATTATAACAATCAACGTTATTCCTGAATCAACGACTTAAATCAATCTCTAGACTAATACTGTCTTAGACCTACACCTGAGTTCTACTACAAGTTTCTAAGCCTAAGCTCTGATACCAACTGTAACAGTCCTAGGTTTAATTACCTCAATATCCAAAATCATCAACCTCAATATTTATATAAATTAATTTTGGCTAATATCGGCTTACTTATTAATCTCATTTCATCATATAGTTCGTCCCAAGGTCCATCAAATAAACATATACATAAGAGTGCTTCCCTGATAAAATATTCTAACACAAAACCATTTATGAGATTCACTCAATATACAATCTGTGATCATCTATATTTATCTCCATTAATCAAAGTGTATCACTATTTACTGTCACTAGCTCTAACTCACAGTTACTAACAACATCAGAGTTAATAAAAAGAATCACATTCTACAATAAATACATACGTCATTTCAGGAGAACATCCATGCAGCTCTAAGTCAGACCTTCGCCTTGCCGGGACCTGAAAACATCAATCTGTGGTGGGGTGAGCTCAACAGCTCAGTGAGTGAAATCAGTTAAAATAGAATTTGTATTATACTACCATTATACTTCAAGTATTATGCAGATGAGAAATGTCAAAATCAGTTTCAGTACTTTCTACTTATGGTTGATACTGCAGCTTATGAATCATAAATTCTTTCTATTATCTGATACTTTCTATATGTATTCTTCTAAGTAAACGTGACCAATATTTCATTAACATACAACATCAATGATTTTGCAATACTTGACCTACTCGTTAGTCTCTATTAATCACCTCTCCTGTTTTCAGTTTGTAACATGTTCGTATTTCATGTATAGTCATGGTCACAACACAACTCTTAGAGAGCCTAATCTTACTCACTAGATTAATTATACTTCAATATTTCACCTACCCCAATATACATATGACATCACACACTACTCATGATAGTATCCAATTATAACTATGTGTTCATACATGAAGAAATACGAGACACTCACATCCATATACTGGATGTCACAACAATCTATTTACCTGATGTCATAGACAACTATATGCATACACTAGGTGCCATACATATTAATATCCTTAATTTGGATATCATAAACAATCATATCCATATACCAGATATCATAAACAATCATATGCATATACTAGGTGCCATACCTATTAACATCCATAATTCGGATATCATAAACAATCATATCCATATACCGGATATCATAAACATACATTCAAGCATACTTCGATAAAATAATATCAATACTACCCTTCGATCACCTCCGGTTAAACCCGGTCCCTTCCTCTGAAGCAATAAATAACAACAATACTCCCCTTCGGTCATCTCCGGTTAAACCCGGTCCCTTCCTCCGAAGCAATAAATAATAACAATACTCCCCTTCGGTCACCTCAAGTTAAACCTGGTCCCTTCCACTAATACAATAAATAACAACAATACTCTCCTTCGATCACCTCCGGTTAAACCCGGTCCCTTCCTCCAATACAATAAATAACAACAATACTCCTCTTCTGTCACATCCGGTTAAACCCGATCCCTTCTTCCAATACAATACATGACATCATATACATACTTATGCACATTTCTTATCACAAAGGCATTCATATACATACCGATATGTTACACAGTCAAGTTCATGTGATTTTATTTCCTAATTCGTTAGTTTTGAGGAATTCTTATCATATTTAAGAGGTACCAAACATACACACTATGCATTCAACTTAATGATCCCTAATATTGTACTAGTCAAGTTCTAATTCGTAGTACCAATATTCGCTTTTCCTAATCATAATACTTATTCACCTTTTATCATTTAGTTAACATTCGGGATTCATCATCAATTGCCTCTTTTATCCTCAGGCAGACTGCCTATTGGTTACAACTTGATTTAATTCAGAATTTTCTCATCACTTCTGATGCAAGTGATAGTTACACGACAATTCTGATATCACATGAATTATTAACACTTTCAATATTATAATTATCGTTTATTTCTATCAAAGACTGATTATAGTACTTTTATTTTGTACGGCCCAAGGTTAACCACAAATTCCACCATTGCTGGTTATATAGTTAATGATTCACAGTTTTCTTTATTTTTATTAATTACTAGCTAAATCATCCTCTGTATTCATATGTGAATTCAACCGCACAACATATGCATATATACTTAAACGCATATCACTTACAAACATTGGATTTCTAATCACATTGACGCGACGCTCAATCTTTCGTCCGTATCACAAACTTTCAATTATTAAGACAATTATCTAACTCTTACCGGTTAGATATAATCGTTGTCACTATAAAGATGTGACTTTCAAGCCTAATAGAGGATTTTGATATTCTGTTATATCAATTACAAGGATACCCGAAAATCTCCGGGGTATAGAGTAGACATAACAAAACACTAGTTTAATGCTATCAATATTTATTTTATTGATATCGAATTATCCATCATAATCGATATACTTAATGTTAAGTTGTCAGATTTATTCAATACTGACTCTAACTGGTTTTCACCAGTTTAATTACTCACTTGATATTTATACACCATCATCGGTCACCCGTTATTTGATAATCATCAGACTTGATCTTATGTAGTAGTTTTTCATTAATAATTATTAATCGCTAAAAGTACAATATCTACTTATGAGTTCTGATTCAAAGGTTTTATTTTTTTACCTCTCATCAGGTTCGATGAATCTTAGTTATTTATCCATCAAATTACTTTCAGTTGCTACCGATTAACAACTAAATCGATATAAATAAATATATAGGTCATCAGCTGACCCTTGCTGCCTCAAGTGTGCAAGTTGATACACCAAATCACGTTATGAACACACACACACACACACACATATATATCATAAAACACCACAAATACGAAAACAGTATTCGCAAGATCAATACTCAACATACTACATAATATTTGAGTATCCTGTGTACATAACTTAATAATAAGCTTTTGATATTCAATTTATTTATCGAGCATGTCTGGTAGTGCTAGGAATTCAGTTGCTCTAATTCAGTTTATTATTAATTACTTTGATCAGTTCCATCATTATCGATTCACGTTCACAGTTGGTAATTCATCTAAATGTCCCGATCCCATTCGAGTTATCAATATTAACAAAACCTTCAATAATTTAACCAGTACGCTATTTCTATCATACTGCATCAATTATATGTATCTCATTTAATAGAGTTTTCTATATCACAGTTATAACAAGTTGCTCGAAGATAAAATCTCAAATTTCATTTGCTTAGTTCAATTATAATATCAACCTCAGATTCCGCTTATACCAGCATCAGCATAACTGATTCTATAATTATCCAATTATGATTGATGTGTCTCATGTAATCTTTTGTCTTTACTGATTTCTAATTATCTCTTATAAATTAATAACATTCATAATCTGTAACAGATTTCTGTTGTCACTGTTTACTCTACTCGTCGGGTACACCGGTGTTAACCAACCACCATCCGAATACTATTATTCTTGACTATAGATTTCATAATAGCTTTGATATCACTTGCATATAATATAAATTTCTACTTCACTAGCATCATTATTATCCTACTAGTTAATATGTATGCAATCACAACGTTTAATTGAATCGGATGTAGACTTTACCCACTTAACGATTTTCAGGTTAAGTAACTTCAATATTCATTACAGATGAGTAGATGGTATTAACCGAAATTTATTTTACCATTTCTATCAGAACCCAGTACTTAATTGTTCGATTCTCAATCCTAGTAAATACTCGCAACATATACATGATGCTCAGAATTTTACAAACACATAACTTATGTGACATTTGTCTATGTTCAACCATATTAATACACTTATAGGCTCTTAATGGTCATGTCATACGAACTTTAACTAGCCATTCTCAATTTGGTATCATACCCGCATTATGTTCACGCATATATATGTATAACACGCCCGCAATTCATTATTCAGGATATCCTATTGGATTTCGGTTCCATAACAATCATTCACTTTTATAATATTTATCACAATCATCGTAATAACAACATCTTAGCTCCAATGGATCAATATCATCAATAATTTCTCAATAATAATTATTTCTAAATTGGGAAAAACAAAACTTAAGTTAGACTTCCACTCACCGGGTATACCGATAAATTTTGAATACCCAATATCATATACTGATATACAAGATGTGTAGCTCTCGTTTTCACGATCACAACGGCTCAAGAATCATCCGAATCTGACTTCGGATGGCCAAGATATCGTTTGAAAACTAAAACCAATATAAAAGGTTAGATACGTAATAACTGACAATATTTAGGGGGCTGTTTGTAATTTTTCAGGGCCCCAAAGTAATTATTTAATCTCACAGGGGTTAAAATGAAATTTATCTTACAAAGCGGGTTGGGTCTTAATGGGTTCGGGTTTGGGTTGACCCGAACCCAAAGCCATATGGTTTTTTACCCATACACGCACACGCAGCAGCAGTCGCGGCCACCGCCGCCCAGCCGCGCGGTGGCGCTGCTGCCTCCCCGGCGCCGGCGCTGCGGCCGATCAACCTAAGAGGGGGAGAAAGAGAGAAAGAGAGATGGGGGGCCTGGTGCCCCCCCACTGTTGCCACGCCGCCGCGGGCTCCGACGCCGCCGTTTGGCCTTCGGCCAACACCCACACAAAGAGAGAGAGAGAGAGAGAGAGAGAGAGAGAGAGAGAGAGAGAGGGGGGGATGATGAGAAAGAGAGAGAGATGATGAGAGTTTTATCTCCTTCCCCCCTATTCCCACCTACTCCCCTCACCCCATACTTCCCATACTCCATTAATCAATATATATTTATTATTTTATTTATTTATTTATTTTATTTATTATTTCCTCATCTCCCCAAATCATGTGAATACCATACAATCATAATTAGGATTAAATACCAATATCCGGTATTTTTATGAGTATTTCATGCAGTATATACATCCGAGTATTTTCATATATTTTTCTGTATTTCTCTTTTCTTAATAATTTATAATTAATTTCAAAAGAATATCCGGTAATATACCAATTACTGACCTCCTTATCAGTATAATCTGATAGAATAGGAATATATCGAATAAATCAGATTTATAATATTTAGGTGTTACACCACTTATATTAATGTACAAACATACATGATATTAATGTTTCCTCATATCAATTAATCTGATATGATTTATAAAAATTTAAATCCATTCCGAATTTTTGTTAAATAATTACTGAGAATTATTTAACAAGGAACAATTAGTTTAATAATCATAAGAATTCATGAAAAATATTTTTAATCCAATAAAAATATTTTAGCCTAGAGTTTACCAATCCGGGTGTTACATGTAAGGTGGTGAATAGAGTAATATATTAAATGGAGGGAATTTCTGTACAAAAGGGGGGAGAAATTATCTCCCTCATCTCTCTCTCCCCCCATACCTGAAAGGGGCAACCGAACTCTCCCTCCTCCCTCTCTTTTTCCCCCAAAATTCTCTAACACTAAACTCTCTCCTTCAATCCTTCTCTCCCAATAACTCCCTCTCTCAATATCCCTCCCTCCCTCTCCTCCTCTCAGGCTAAGCGCGCGCGGCAGTGCGACCTGGAGCCGCGCGGCCGGGCGGCGTAGGCACGGTGGGTGACGGGGCAGTGCGTACTGGCGACGATTGACAGAGAGGTGAGGGAAATTATCTTGGATTCATTTTTTTTCTTTGCCTTGTTAAATTCTGAAATTTTTTTGGAGAAATTTCCTTCATGTTGTCATTCTAGAGTTAGATGAAATTGATGACTTGATTAAGGAAATGGAGGTGAGGGGGATTATTCTCAATTTCAGAGTTTGGATCTCCTTAAATCTGATTTCTTTTCCATATATAAATCTTGATTTAGTGATAGCATTAATTTCGATTGGGTGAGTGGGATTTTCTTTTGATCTATTTTATCTTGAAATCTTATTGATATTTCATGAATATTTTAAACATGGGGTGGTATGATTTTGATCTTGATTTTAATGGGTTAATCAAACTGTACATATTTGATTAATATAAGGAGAAAGAATACTATAGTATTTATAATGTAGTGAGGGAGATCTTAACTTGATCAAGCTTATTTTGTTTAAATTTTTAAAATTTCAGAGAAATTTTCATGTATATGTGATGATCTACATATATTATTTAAGGGAGTCTTCAATCTATGTTCCCCTATTTTTCTTGTAAAAGTTTCTGAACAAAACAATCATTTTGAGTAAAATAGTGAATTTTTCTTATAGGTACAGAAATCTGTTAAACATCATAACCTGTAAAATTAGGCTCAGTTCACCAGTGTGTTACGGCTAAATAGTATTTTATTATATACTTAAAAAATAATCGAGTCTACTTTCCAACGGTTCATACCATGTCCTTATTGGATACCTGTACCTTAAGTTATGATTGAAACATTACATATTGGTCGAAACTGTCGTACTGTAGAACTCATTCACAGCTGATGAGTTTTTGAATATTTGGAGCAGTTTATTTAAATAAAACCTATCATGTAATATATCGTTGGAAAGGTACTGAAGTCTAGTTTCTAATAAATCTTTCTTTGTTCTATTTCAATATGTAAAATGAAAGTTATTATAAAAACATCATTAGTTATCCAAAAAGACTGAGCCACGAAAGGTATTTAAGCAGCAAGTTAACGCCTAAGGACCATGTACCTAAAGAACTAACTGATACTAAACACAATTAATAAGGAATAGTCTTTTAATGGGATATAGATGGCTTGTACAAATCATTAGTTGCTTATAATTTCTAGATAAGTCAGCAATTGATTCTTTTTGATGTAGAATAAAGAGGGGCCCTAGTGTCCAAGCTTAAACTAGTTTTGTTTTATAAATAGTTAATGTGTAGTTGAGATGGGTTGAAGGTGAAAGGGGTTAGGTTGGACGTTTCAAAACTTGAGGAGGATAGCCAAGTTGATTGAGTTGATGAACCGATTGATTTCGTCTCTGATATTGAGACATGTAAGTCATTGATCCTTGAAATTATTAGAAGAAATCTTTCACAGTGCTAATAATATTAGGTTCCTCTAGGGGTAGGAGTGATGCTTGGTACGGTGAAGCACCCCATATAATGCGTCAACTTTTCGATATTGATTTATATGAATGTCTTTACTATACTCCCGATTTGCTTTTCAATAAGAGAATAAAACGTTCTAAAAATATACTGACTTCAATTGTTAAATCATTGGTAATTAAATTAAGCTATGTTCT
>JAVJIF010012903.1:35000-104334 GCA_038442645.1 Agave tequilana
AAATATTCGATATATTATAAACCCTGTAAAATATAGCTCAGAGATTTGAGTTATAGAATCATTAACCGAAGGAGTCAGGCCTTTTGCAGAATAAAGTGATTGTTTGGGTTGACTAATTACTGTGATATCATTGTTTCTTTCCTTATCCACACTCATTTTGCTATTTGAAGAAAAGCATGTTTTCTTTTTTACTTTTACATGTATATCATTTTCTTAATCTCCTTTTTACTTTTCTCACTGAGCTGTTGAGCTCATCCCCCACAGATTATTATGTTTTCAGGTCATGGTGAGGAGAAGACCCAATTTAAGATTTCAAGCGCCTTGTTGGAAATTTTATTACATAGAGAAATTTAGAGTTATAATTTGTGTGAGTTCCATGTCGTATATGTTTACAATTTATTGATGTTATTATAGCATAAGTTAGATAACCTTGATCTTGATGAGTTGGATTTAAAAGTAAATTGGTATTATGTTTTGAATGCCGAGAGGGGTATTCTCGAGCATATGTTTCTTTTGTTTCCACATAAGTAGGTGATGTCAAGCCGAAATTATTATTTAGAGAATAAGTAAGCCGTTATGAGCCGAAATATTATTATGATTGTATGGACGATTGTTAACTTTGATCTACATATTTGGATTAAGAATAAGTAGGCTGATATTGATCGAAATTATTGTAGATTGAAATGTATATTTGGGCATATCAGTATTTACAAAAGAAGTGTTGCTAAAATTTTAAGAATTTGGAGATGATTATGATAATCTATTAATTTAATAGAATGTTATGTTAATTGAAGATCTATGAAATCTAGGACCGTTATTTCATAGGGTGGCTATTGATGACTTTTAGGGTGGCTAGATATTTTATAAGGTGGCTAATTAATTTTGAGGAAAAGTCTACAAAGATGGCTTGGTTTGTTTCTATTCATTAAAGACATATCAACAAATTTTCATCTTGTCTTGAATGAATAACAAATCTCTCCACCTTAACTTGAACTGTATCAAGCATCCTTTGAATTCTTGCTGTCTTTTCTAACCTCGACGGGCTCAACCTTCACCACTTTGAACACCAAGCAATTCGAGACAGTACTCGAACTTGCGCGAAGTTATGGACTTTGTCATCATATCTGCTGGATTATCTACAGTACCAATTTTCTTAACTTTGATGACTTTAATTTCTCAAATAAAGTGATACCTGACATCAATGTGTTTGGTTCTCTCATGATATATCTGGTGCTTCGTCAGATGTATAGCACTCTAGCTGTCACAAAACACCATAATTACTCCTTGGTATAAGCCGAGATCTTCAATCAAGTTTCTTAACCAAATAGCTTCTTTTACTGTCTCTGTAACTGCCATATACTCAGCCTCCGTAGTAGACAAAGCAACTATCGAATATAAAGTCGCCTTTCAACTAATGGCACTACCTGAAAGAGTGAAAGCGTAACCTGCCAGAGATCTTCTTCTATCCAAATCGCCCGCAAAATCTGAATCCGAATATCCAACAATTTTGCAATCAAAATTAGTTTTCTTGTCAAGACACAGACCAATATTAGTAGATCCTTTTAAATATCGGAAAATCCATTTCACTGCCTGCCAATGGCTTTTTCCTGGCCTGTCCATATCGACTTATGACACTGACTGCATGTGAAATGTCCAGTCAAGTGCACACCATAGCATACATAATGCTTCCAACTACACTGGCATAGTGAACATGAGACATGTACTTCTCCTCTTCATTAGTTTGAGGAAACAAATCTGCTGAAAGTCAAAAATGAGTAGCAAGTAGAGTTTTTACAGGTTTGGCATCAAGCATGCCGAATCTCTCCCACACCTTCTCAATGTATTTCATCTGAGATAGGAATAATTTTCTTCTTGTCTATTCCTGTGAATTCTCATTCCCAAAATCTTCTTCTCTACTCTCAAATTTTTCATCTCAAACTCTTGTTTGAGTTGAGCTTTCAACTTATCAACTTCAGACATGTTTTTAGCTACAATCAACATATCATCAACATATAAAAGAAAATATACAAAAGAACCATCATTAAGCTTCCGATGATAAACACAACTATCATATTTACTTCTAGAGTAATCATGCTCAATCATAAAAGTATCAAACCTCAAATACTAATGCCTAGGTGACTGCTTCAAACCATAAAGAGATTTCTTTAATCTGTACACATGGTCTTCTTTGCCTTCAATAACGAATCCTTCTGGTTGATACATAAAGATTTGCTCTTCAAGCTTGCCATGAAGAAAGGCTATTTTCACATCAAGTTGCTTGAGCTCTAAATCGAACCAAGCAATCATGGCTAGCAACACACGAATAGAGGTGTGTTTCACAACTGGAGAGAATACTTTATTGAAGTCGGCACCCTTTGTCTGACTGTAACCTTTGGCTACCAAGCATGCTTTGTATCTTACAGACTCATCACAAGAAATTCTTTCTTTTTTCTTAAAGACCCATTTGAAGCCAATAATTTTCTGCCTCCTGGGCGGCTTCACTAACTCCCATGTTTGATACTTGTGAAGAGATTCCATCTCTTCAGTCATAACAACAGTCCATTCTGCAGCTTCATCAGAACTGATAGCCTCATTGTAGGTGGAAGGTTCTGAAATCTCAATAGATTCTGCCATACTTAGAGCATAAGCGACCATATCTGCATAGATGTATCGCTTAGTTGGACAGATCTGCCTTCTTGCTCTTACAGTGTATCATACTGTACTGTTGCTCTTACAGTGTATCATGGACTGGTTCAACGCGTGTGCTTTCCTACACTCCTTTTATAACTTTGCTCTCAAGCTCTACCTGCTTGCTTGCATCCTCTCCTGAACCTGTAATATCAACAACATACTCCTTTCTCAGTTGAAGCATGTAATTTTCATTAAAAGTAATATCCCTACTAATAATAATTTTAGGTGACTTAGGATCAGGACACCACAATCTTTATTCCTTCACCCCAGTAGCATAACTAAGAAATATAGTTTTCTTTGCCCTAGGTTCAAGCTTACCATCATTTACATGAAAATAAGCAAGGCAACCAAATACTCGTAAATGAGAGTAATTAGCAGGGGTATCAGACCATACCTCTTCAGGAGTCTTAAAATCAATAGGTATAGAGGGAGACCGATTTAGCAAATAACAAGCTATATTTATTGCCCCGGCTAAAAAGCATTTTGACAAATCAGCATTAGAGAGCATACACCTAGCTCTCTCTAACAATGTCTTGTTCATCTTTTCTGCAACTCCATTCTGTTGTGGTGTGTACCGAACTGTACGATGCCGCACAATTCCTTCATTTTTGCAAAATTGATCAAGCTCCATTGAACAAAACTCCATTCCATTGTCGATCCCTAGGCGCTTCACGTTCTTTCCTATTTGCTTTTTGATCTAGCAAACACATCACTCTTATGCTTGAGAGGATACACCCAAACTTTTCTGGAATAATCATCAATTAAAGTCAGAAGATAACTGGCTCCACCTTTAGATGGAACCTGAGAGAGACCCTAAACATCTAAATGGATGTAATTTAAGGTGTCTTTAGTCCTATGAACACCTGTACCAAAAGAAACTATGTGCTACTTGCCAAAAACACAATGTTCATAAAAGTCAAACTTTTCTGTTTTCTGGCCATAATACAAATCTTACTTACTCAACACATGTAGTCCGCTCTCACTCATATGCCCTAACCGTATAGACCACAAACGAGTGGTATCTAAATCTGACTCTTCTGACATTGACACAATGACATCACCTGTCACCGTGCTACCTTGAAGGATATAAAGGGTATTCACCTTCTTTCCTTTCATCACAAAAAGAGAGCCTTTGCTAACTCTTAAAACTCCACCATCAACTGAAAACTTATAGCCGTTGAGGTCAAAGGTGTCCAAAGAAATTAAATTTTTCTTCAAATCCGACACATGCCGAACATTACTTAATGTTCTAACAATACCATCATGCATCCTAATCTTTATTGACCTAATACCAATTGTCTTGCAGGGCATGTTATTTCCCATTAAGACATTACCACCATCAATTGGCTGGTAGGTCACAAACCAGTCCCTGTGAGGACATATGTGATAAGAACAACCTGAATCAAGAACCCACTCATCTCGTGATTGAGCATCAAAGACGGTAACTGAAAGAACCTCATGTGATGTAGAGGCTTCATCTGCAACACTAACAACTGAAGATTTCTCATCCTAAGATTTCCTCCTTACATCTTCTTTTCTTTTTCTTTGAGCTTAATGAAAAACACCTAGAGGGGGGGGGGGGTGAATAGGTGTGATTGCTAATCTTAAAAATTTCAACTCTCTAAATGCTAAACCTAAAACAAGTGAGGCTCAACTTAGTACAATTCAACAAGTGTAGCCGAATTCCTCTTGCGAGGCTCTGGACTAAACTCCTCTTAATTCCCCTTGATATGGGTTGAGGTGCTATGTGAAGCTCTTGTTGGATGAGTACGGGATTGGCACACACAAGTATGAAATGGATGAAGAATGATGCAAACACAATGATATATGGCAAGAATTACAAGCAAGCAAATAGAAGCACAAGAGAATTAAACAATATCACAAGTATGCAATAGAAAGCAATAAGGAGCTATTGAAAAGTAAAGTAAGAATTAGACGCAAAGGCAATCGCAAACAAAGTGATTTGTTTCGAGGTTCGAGCCACCGCTCTACTCCCCGCCTTCACCTCCGTGAAGGGTTTCCACTATCCACCGAGGACGCCTTTACAATTTGGTCTACCGAAGACCGAGCACCGAGCTCCACCGAGTACAAAGGACCTCTACCGAAGAGGTTGCTCCACAAGGAAAGGATTACAAGAACAAAGTGATCACAACAAGATCACTACACTCTTTCTCAAACTCTTTTACAAACACTCTCACTTCAATTACAACTTCACTATAGAATGAGTATACGATTTTTGGCTCTATGAAGTGTGGTGAGAAAAAAAACTTCAGTTGTAGAGTGATATTAGTAATCAAACACAACTGAAAAACAAGCTCAAAAAGAATTGGAATGAAAGCTTTAAACTCTTTTCTTTTCTCTTTTGAAAACAATACAAACTTGAGGATTTTTCTAAGTGAAATGCAAGAGAGACTTCTCCTCTATTTATAGGGTTAAAAATAGGTTAAAAACAATTTCTTTTGGTCTTATTTTCTCTGAAAAAGCTCCCCAACAACTCTCCAAAAATCTGTTAAAGCTGAAAACAAAAACAGTTTTTCAGAATAGCCCAAAGAGGAAAGAGCCGTTAGGCTAAAGCAGGCTTGGCGGTCGACCGGTCCGGTCGACCGTCAGGCAGCTGCAAAGAGCCGTTGGCTCTCGGTCGACCGGTCCGGTCGACCGACCCAAAAAGAGGAAACACAGTTTCCTTCTTCCGGTCGACCGGTCCGGTCGACCGAAACAAACTGTGAGCAATTTGCTCTCCGTCGGTCGACCGGTCCGGTCGACCGACAGACATGCACGAACAGTGCATGTCCAGACATATCGCCGGTCGACCGGGCCGGTCGGCCGGAGTTGCCTGAAACAGAAAACTGGGCTGGTTTTTGAGTTAGAAAAATTTTGAGAAATATTTTAAAAATACATATAGCTAAGTATTATGCAGAAAATAGTTTATACACATGTTTTATACAAGATTTTCAAGATATAAAGCTTTTGGTACATGTTTATATAAACTAGGCATAAAACTTAGAAATAACCTTTTTAAAACATAGGAAATATATGAAACAAATGTGTGTGCAAATCCTAGAGCCAAATTTCATATACTCAAACTTTAACATTCTATTTCTTACAATGATTCTAAGACTTCAAGATCTTCAATAGGCTTCTTCATATGATCTTCAACACTTGTTCCTTGAGCCCAATTGGAATTGACTTGAGTCCAAATCCTTGTATTTGTGAGAGAAGACTTCTAGAATGAATAGAAATCTGAAACACACTTAAACAACAAATGTTATTAGTACAAATAACTAATATGTTTTGTAATCATCAAAATACACTAATCATGGGTGATTGTAACCTTGGGCCAACAATCTCCCCCTTTTGATGATGACAAAACATATAGGTTATTTAAATAAACATGGAAGAAGAGTTTGAAAAACTCCCCCTCAAATAATGCTATGTATAAAAATTGGATTATTGAAAGCACAATACATAAAGCATTCAATGTACAAAAGTTTTGTCAAACACTTAAATAAACAAACTTTCTTTTTCTTCATAAAATAAAACTCAAATAATATCACAAACTAAATATCAAACTAAACTTATTCTCCCCCTTTTTGTCATACATCAAAAAGGGTTAAAAGACCAATTGAAAAAAAATTTTATTTTTAAGAATCCATAATGCAAACATTCAACTCACCACAAATAAATGAAAATCTAGCATAGTCTAATGGTTTAGTAAAAATATCGGCAAGTTGAAAATCGGTAGAAACATATTCAATAACAATATCACCTTTCTCATAGTGATCTCTAAGAAAGTGATACCTAATGTCAATGTGTTTGGTTTTACTATGTTGATTTGCATTCTTTGTCATGTGAATAGTACTAGTATTATCACAAAATATTTTAACATGATCAAAGTGTAAATCATAGTCAAGGAGAGTATGTTTCATCCAAAGAACTTGTGCACAACAAGCTCCGGCCGCAACATACTCCGCCTCGGCGGTTGAAAGGGCTACCGAATTTTGCTTTTTGGAAGACCAAGATACAAGACAATTACCTAAGAATTGACATGTTCCACTTGTGCTCTTCCTATCTACCCTACAACCCGCATAGTCGGCATCCGAAAAACTCTTCATTTCAAATAATCCGGTTTTAGGATACCACAAACCCATTTCAATAGTGCCCTTAAGGTATCTAATTATGCGTTTAACCGCAATTATGTGAGATTCTTTAGGACAAGATTGAAAACGTGCACAAAGACAAACGGAAAACATAATATCCGGCCTACTAGCCGTCAAATAAAGCAAGCTACCAATCATGCTACGATATAATTTAATGTCTACACTTTTACCTTGTTCATCCTTGTCAAGCTTTGTAGTTGTTGCCATGGGAGTTTTGCTTACTTTCGATCCTTCAAGCCCAAACCTTTTGATTAGTTCCTTTGTGTACTTGGCTTGATTGATGAAGATCCCATCCTTCTTTTGCTTGATTTGGAGTCCAAGGAAATAGTTGAGTTCCCCCATCATAGACATTTCGAATTCATCCTTCATGCATGACTCAAAAGCTTTGCAAAGAGATTCATTAGTAGAACCAAAAATAATATCATCCACATAAATTTGCACAATAAGAATATCCTTTTCTACATGTTTTGTAAACAAAGTTGTGTCAATTTACCTTTCTTAAAACCATTTGAAATCAAAAATGAAGAAAGTCTTTCATACCAAGCCCTAGGGGCTTGTTTTAAACCATAAAGAGCTTTATCTAATTTAATATCAAAATCCGAATGTGTAGGATCAACAAACCCGGGGGGTTGTTCAACATACACCTCCTCTTCAATAAATCCATTTAGAAAAGCACTTTTAACATCCATTTGAAATAATTTGAAATCTTTATATGAGGCAAATACTAGTGTCATCCGTATGGCTTCAAGCCGTGCTACGGGTGCAAAGGTTTCTTCAAAATCGATCCCTTCGATTTGAGTGTAACCTTGGGCAACTAACCTAGCCTTGTTTCTAACTACATTACCCGATTCATCCAACTTGTTCTTAAAGATCCACTTAGTACCAATTGTTGGTCTATCGTGGGGCCTAGGAACAAGGTGCCAAACTTGGTTGCGCTCAAATTGATTGAGCTCCTCTTGCATGGCTAGCAACCAATATGAATCGGCCTCGGCTTCGAGCACATTTTTGGGTTCAATATGAGAAATGAATGCATAGTTACCACAATAGTCATGAAGTCTAGAGCGAGTGGTTACCCCTTTTGATACTTCACCTATGACGAGGTCCTTGGGATGATGTGGATTGTATCTCCAATCCTTTGGTAGTGGTTGAGTAGGCTCTACCTCATGTGTTTGATTTTCATTTCCTTGTGCCTCTTCCACTTTAGCTTTGCTTCCTTCATCATCCTTTGGTTTGTCTCCCATAGAAGCATCCTCCAAGGTCACTTTCTCCAAACCTTCATCCAATGCATCTATTTCTACAACATTCTTAACAAACTTGTTAGATTCCTCAAACTTAACATGAATAGACTCTTCAATAGTCAATGATGATCTAATGAAAACTCTATAAGCCTTACTAGTGTTTGAGTAACCTACAAAAATAGCCTCATAAGATCTAGCATCAAACTTTCCTAAATTATCTTTTGTGTTTAAAACAAAGCATTTGCAACCAAAAACTTTAAAATAGGAAACATTTGGTTTTCTAGAAAAATACATTTCAAAAGAAGTTTTAGTAGTATTTTTACACAAGAAAACACGATTTGATATATAGCATGATGTATTAACAGCCTCGGCCCACAAATAATGTGATAGACCATATTCACTTAGCATTGTCCTAGCCATCTCTTGTAATGTTCTATTTTTCCGTTCAACTACTCCATTTTGTTGTGGAGTTCTAGGACAAGAAAGTTCATGCTTTATTCCATGTTCATCACAAAAAGTGGTAAAGGGTTGGTTAATGAATTCACCTCCTCTATCACTTCTTATTCTCAAAATCGAAACATCTTTTTCTTTTTCAACTCTTTTCTTAAAAGTTTGGAAATATGAAAATGCTTGGCTTTTATGTTCAAGAAAGAAAACCCAAGTAAACCTTGAAAAATCATCAACCAAAACATAAGCAAATCTATTCCCACTTAAACTTTTGGTTTGTGTAGGGCCAAAAAGATCCATATGGATTAACTCCAAAGGACGTGATGTCATGATATCCTTAATTGACTTGAAAGAAGACTTAGTTTGTTTCCCAAATTGACATGCGTCACAAACTCGGTCTTTTTCAAAATTCAAGCAAGGAATACCTTTCACCATTTCCTTTGTGTTTAACCTAGAAATGTGATCAAAAGAAATATGCCCTAATCTCCTATGCCACAACCAAGAGTCATCATCGAGGGCTTTCAAACAAGTAATATTACAAGACATATTTAACATATCAATCATATAAACATTGCTTTCACGAAAACCGAAAAATACACAAACATTAGAAGTTCTATCAACTACTTTACAAGAAACATTATCAAAAACAACATCAAAACCTTTATCACAAAGTTGACTAACACTCAAGAGATTATGCTTGAGGCCATCAACTAAAACTACATTTTCAATTAAAGGAGAGGTGTCAAGTTTTACATTACCAATACCGATGATTTTACCCTTGGCGTCATCTCCGAAGGTGACGGTGCCACCTTCATGATATCTTGATAGGGTTGCAAAGTTGTTGATGTCCCAAGTCATGTGCCTTGAGCAACCGCTATCAAGATACCACAATCCTCTACGTCGTTGGGATTTGGAAAGTACCTACATCATTTAACATAATTGTTGATTTTGGTACCCAAACTTTCTTGGGTCCTTTAAAGTTAGTGCCTCGAACCCAAACATTATGACGTGAAATGTTTAATCTATCATAGCAAAAATTGGCTAAGTGCCCTTTCCGTCCACAATGTGAACATGAGAACACTCTACCATACATGAATGCATGATGTGTATGTGTAGTGTGAGCATGTTTTGGGGTTTTGCCATGTTGTTTAGGTTGTGTAGCATGAACATGAGCATGAGCATTTTTCTTTGGGGCTTGTTTCTTAGGAAACATAACCTCAATTTTCTTCTTGTTAAACTCACAATCTTTCAAAACAACACTTAATGAGTCTAATCTTTCCTTAAGCATAGAAACTTCATTTGAATCAATTAGTGGGGCCTTACCTTTGCAAGAAATCTTATATTTTTCAAAATCATTTTTGGTAGTGGCCAAAGTGGAAACCAAATCATCTTTTTCCTTTGTAAGAGTAAAAACTTGAAGACTTAAAGATTCATTATCCTTTTTCATTTTAAGATACTTTTTCTTTAAGAAATCATAGTTTTGTGACAACTCAACAAAAGCCTCTTCTAACACATCCATAGAAAGTTCATTATCATGAGAAGGGGAAGAGGTTACCTTACTTGTGCCTTCATTAGCCATGAAGCACATGTTGGCGGTGTCTATTTCTTCCTCGGATTCGGTCTCCGAATCCCAAGTTGCCTTCATAGCCTTCTTCTTGTAAGGCTTCTTTGAAGTGGAGGGCTTAGCTTTGTCCGGACACTCCGCCACAATGTGTCCGGGCTTTTGGCAATTGAAACAAGTGATTTTCCTTTCTTCTTTACCTCCTTGCCATCTTCTTCTACCTTGGTACTTCGCCTTGTTGTACATCCTCCGGACGTTCTTTACAAGGAGTGAGAGCTCCTCATCATCTTCTTCTTCATCGTCTTCATCGGAGTGTGTAGCTTGACTCTTGAAGGCGATAGTCTTCTTTTTGGAAGGAGCCATATCCTCCCTAGCTTTCCTTTCCATCTCATGGGTTTTGAGGTTCCCAATGAGACCTATAAGCTCCATCTCTTCATTGTCGTTGAGTTCCTTCAAGGTTGTTGCTTTAACTTCCCATGAAGGAGGAAGAGCTCGGATGATCTTCCTTACTCTTTGATCATTGTTGATATCTTCACCTAAAGAAGAGAGTCCATTAGTAATCTTGATAAATCTTGTAACCATATCATCTATGGTTTCATTTTCTTGCATGCTAAATGTTTCATATTGGGACCGAAGAAGGTCAATCTTAGCCTTCTTTACTTGTGAGGTCCCCTCATGTGTGACTATCAAATGTGACCAAATCTCATATGCGAATTTGCAATGGATAACCCTAGCTATGTCATCATCATTTAGGGCTTGTAGGAGTGCATAATGAGCTTTGGCATTGGCATCGAATTCCTTAGTCTCTATTTCGGACCAAGTGGATTCGTCACCGGGGGGTACACTAAAGGACTTAGTCACGGCTTTTGCAACTCGGCTACCTAGAGATTGCAAAAACACGGTCATCTTAACTTTCCATATGGGAAAGTTAAGTCCATCAAACTTAGGAGGGGTCTTAATTCCATCGGCCATTTTTACTATGTGAAAATGAATGAAATGATTAGCAAATTAGGATCTTCTCTAAGGTTGTTAAACCAAATCCTAGAGTCCAAGCTCTGATACCAATTGAAAAACACCTAGAGGGGGGGGGGGTGAATAGGTGTGATTGCTAATCTTAAAAATTTCAACTCTCTAAATGCTAAACCTAAAACAAGTGAGGCTCAACTTAGTACAATTCAACAAGTGTAGCCGAATTCCTCTTGCGAGGCTCTGGACTAAACTCCTCTTGATTCCCCTTGATATGGGTTGAGGTGCTATGTGAAGCTCTTGTTGGATGAGTACGGGATTGGCACACACAAGTATGAAATGGATGAAGAATGATGCAAACACAATGATATATGGCAAGAATTACAAGCAAGCAAATAGAAGCACAAGAGAATTAAACAATATCACAAGTATGCAATAGAAAGCAATAAGGAGCTATTGAAAAGTAAAGTAAGAATTAGACGCAAAGGCAATCGCAAACAAAGTGATTTGTTTCGAGGTTCGAGCCACCGCTCTACTCCCCGCCTTCACCTCCGTGAAGGGTTTCCACTATCCACCGAGGACGCCTTTACAATTTGGTCTACCGAAGACCGAGCACCGAGCTCCACCGAGTACAAAGGACCTCTACCGAAGAGGTTGCTCCACAAGGAAAGGATTACAAGAACAAAGTGATCACAACAAGATCACTACACTCTTTCTCAAACTCTTTTACAAACACTCTCACTTCAATTACAACTTCACTATAGAATGAGTATAGGATTTTTGGCTCTATGAAGTGTGGTGAGAAAAAAAACTTCAGTTGTAGAGTGATATTAGTAATCAAACACAACTGAAAAACAAGCTCAAAAAGAATTGGAATGAAAGCTTTAAACTCTTTTCTTTTCTCTTTTGAAAACAATACAAACTTGAGGATTTTTCTAAGTGAAACGCAAGAGAGACTTCTCCTCTATTTATAGGGTTAAAAATAGGTTAAAAACAATTTCTTTTGGTCTTATTTTCTCTGAAAAAGCTCCCCAACAACTCTCCAAAAATCTGTTAAAGCTGAAAACAAAAACAGTTTTTCAGAATAGCCCAAAGAGGAAAGAGCCGTTAGGCTAAAGCAGGCTTGGCGGTCGACCGGTCCGGTCGACCATCAGGCCAGCTGCAAAGAGCCGTTGGCTCTCGGTCGACCGGTCCGGTCGACCGACCCAAAAAGAGGAAACACAGTTTCCTTCTTCCGGTCGACCGGTCCGGTCGACCGAAACAAACTGTGAGCAATTTGCTCTCCGTCGGTCGACCGGTCCGGTCGACCGACAGACATGCACGAACAGTGCATGTCCAGACATATCGCCGGTCGACCGGGCCGGTCGGCCGGAGTTGCCTGAAACAGAAAACTGGGCTGGTTTTTGAGTTAGAAAAATTTTGAGAAATATTTTAAAAATACATATAGCTAAGTATTATGCAGAAAATAGTTTATACACATGTTTTATACAAGATTTTCAAGATATAAAGCTTTTGGTACATGTTTATATAAACTAGGCATAAAACTTAGAAATAACCTTTTTAAAACATAGGAAATATATGAAACAAATGTGTGTGCAAATCCTAGAGCCAAATTTCATATACTCAAACTTTAACATTCTATTTCTTACAATGATTCTAAGACTTCAAGATCTTCAATAGGCTTCTTCATATGATCTTCAACACTTGTTCCTTGAGCCCAATTGGAATTGACTTGAGTCCAAATCCTTATATTTGTGAGAGAAGACTTTTAGAATGAATAGAAATCTGAAACACACTTAAACAATAAATGTTATTAGTACAAATAACTAATATGTTTTGTAATCATCAAAATACACTAATCATGGGTGATTGTAACCTTGGGCCAACACTTAAAACAATCTTTTTTATAGTGTCCAAAATTATAAAAATAGTGATACTCAACATTTTTTCTTAATCTAGATTTAGATGTAGATTTTTCTCGAGATTTTTCTCGACCCTTCTCTGTACGACCACGGATGAACGAGCCTTCAACTTGATCCTCACTTTCTACAACTACAATTTTTGTCTTAACTCCTTAGAATGTAAGGCCGATTTGACATCTTCTAAAGAAAGTGTATCTATACTATAGAGCATACTATTAACAAAATTTTCTAAGGAAGAAGGTAATGAGCATAATAAGACGAGAGCTTGATCTTCTTCATCTATTCTAACATCAATATTTTTTAAATCTATGAGAATTTTATTGAACTCATCTAAGTGGTCTTTAATTGGCGTACCTTCCTTCGTGCGAAGGGTGAAGAGGTGCTGCTGCAAGTAGAGCTTGTTGGTCAGGGACTTTATCATATACAAGCTCTCTAATTTGAGCCACAAACCGACGACGGTATCTTCATCGGTAACCTCCTGAAAAATTTATTCTGCTATACAAAGTTGTATGGCACTATGCGCTTTCATCTCGAGTTCTTCCTTTTCGTCCTCAGACATGGATTCTGACAACTTGTCCTTCCCGAACAAGACTTTCAACAAGCCTTATTGCACCAAGAGAGCTCGCATTTTGATTCTCCACAAACTGATGTTATTTTGCCCGTCGAATTTTTCTACTTTGTACTTTGCCGAAGCTATCTCGAAACCCACAAGAAAATAATACTAGCTCTAATACCAGTTTGTTGTAACAGTGGGCTTCTAATGTAAGAGATGACAAGTATAAAGAGAGATTAAACAGATAGTAATATAAGCTAATAGAAACAAAAAAAAAGATAACACACCAGTATTTAATGTGGTTCGGTCAATGTGACCTACATCTACGGGAGAAGACAGCAAGAGGAATTCACTAATCAGGGGAGAATATAAGAGATTACAACTCTATTCTCACTCACCCAAGCCCAATGAAGCCCAACTCACTAGATCTTAACAAAAGGAAGATAAATGATAAGAGAAAAGAGAGGATAATACAATATTTAGCAACTCTCTCATTCTTACTTTCTTGCCTTGAAATCTCATGTAATGTGATGCCTATTTATAGGCAAAACTTCTAAATTCCTTCATCACTTCACCCCACACATACATCAAAATCATAGGGTGGCCCAATTGATTTCATTAGGGTGACTAAGATCTTCATAGGGTGGCTATGATCTTCATAAGGTGGCTATTGATGACTTTTAGGGTGGCTTGAGATTTCACAGGGTGGCTAATTGATTTTGAGAAAAAGTCTACAAAGATGGCTTGGTTTGTTTCTATTCATTAAAGACATATCAACACCAACCTTTTGATTTGCCTCTATAAAACCCTAGCAAGGCTCAATATTAAAAACTACACAGCAAACACTCATCCTAAAAAGAAAGAAGAAGCTATATAGTCGTGGCTCGCACCTCTCCTCTTGTTGTCCTCCTGCAGATTATGTGGAAGGCTGCTACCATGGCCACCACCAGTGCAGAGATGTGTGCTCACTGGCAAGCCACGTGCAAAACTCTAAGACCTGAAAATATTTCGGATCAAATGAGCATGTACAATTGGGCATCTGAATCATTTGGACGGGCTCCAGCCCGAACCTTTCGGGCCAGGCCAATTGGGCGGCGGGCTAACCTGGCCCATTCTCAGTACCCCTAACTGTGCCAAAGGAGCTCCTGAATGCTATCCCAAGTGCTACTAGGTCGCAATTGTGCGAGTGTTGCTTCATACATATATTCATTAATAATTTCATTTATTCACTTTGACCAGCATAGTTAGTCTTCTTCTGATGACACTTCCCTTTGCCAATAATATTAACATGTATATATAAAGTGTGTGTGTGAGTCTTTTTGTTTCAAAAAATGATATAACTGTTAGACCGGGGGACTGGTAAGAGAAGAGGCGATGGATGTTTGCTAACTCCAAATGCTCTTGAGTACTGGGCTGCTACCCTTTTAGTGCCTCCAAAATAAATTCACCCAAGCTAATGCTTTGCACAAAGTGAGAAGCTTTGCAATGCTTTACTTTGCTTTCTTTTTTTTTCTTCTTTTATATATTACAACACAACCATATGACCCCTTATATAAGATTGTATACAATAAAGTTTCAAGTGTAATAAATACATGTGTTGATAACCTCACAAAACTCTCTTAGTAAATATGCTATAGGTTTTTCTTAACTTTATTGGTAGAGTCAATAAGTTTCATGTTTGGTTTTATATTAACTCCATAACTCCAACAAATCACCCCCTTAAACCTGAAGAGTAGTCATGCCAAGCTTGTCTCTTAATCTTCTGAATGCATTTGCTAGTAGAGGCTTGGTGAATATGTTTGCAACTTGGTCTAGAGTATGACAATACTTTAGCACCATGATTTTCTGCTTTACTTGGTCTCTAACAAAATAAAATTGTGTATCTATGTGTTTGCTCCTCCCAGGGTGTACTGGGTTCTTTGCAAGTTGTATAGCTGATTTGTAGTCTACAAATATCATTGTTAGTTTTTCTTGTGGATGATCCAGTTCCTTTAAAATATTCCTCAACCAAATTGCTTCACAGACTGTAGATGCAGCCGCCACATATTCTGCTTCACATGAAAATAAGGCCACGACTCCTTACTTCTTTGAGGTCCATGAAAATGCAGTTGACCCAAGATAGAAGGCATATCCAGTGGTGCTTTTTCTCTCATCTTGGTCACCTCTCCAGTCGCTATCTGAATAGCCTTAAAATCCTCTTCGCAGCTAGCCAATGAGACTCCTTCGGTGTCTCCATATAGCGACTCACAAGTCCGACTCCATAAACAATATCAGGCCTTGTGATAGTCAAGTACCTCAGGCTACCAACTAAATTTTTGAAGAGAGTCGAGCCTACAAAATATCCATATTCTTCTCTTGATAGCTTCATTTATGTGGCTATTGGGGTGTTCACCGGGTTATAGTTACTCACCTTGAATTTCTCCAAGATCTCCTTCATGTACTTCTTTTGAGATATAAATATTTCATCTTTTTGCTGCTTCACTTCGATGTCAAAAAAATAGGACATCAATTCATTGTCTATTATCTCAATTCATTGTACATCGCCACCTTGAATTTAGCAAGCATTTCGACGCTACTTCCTGTGTACAATATGTCATCAACATAAGTCAAATTATTAAAAATTCGTCTTGATAGTTTCTCTTCATGTAGATGTCATGCTCATAGGGATATTTGGTGAAGCCATTTTGATGAAGATAACCATCAATTCGGGTATTCCATGCCTGTGGTGCCTGCCTTAAGCCGTACAAAGCTTTTCAGGCGATATACTTTGTCTTCTTGTCCTTTTACCAGAAAACCTTCTGGTTAATGTACATACACCTCTTCTTCACGAATACCATTGAGAAAAGCATCTAGATGATATATCTTCCACCTGTGATTAGCTGTAAGTGAAATCAATAGTTTTACTGTGTCCAATCAAGCAACTGGTGCAAAGACTTCTTCATAGTCGATGTCGTACTTTTGTTTGCAGCCTTTCGCTACAAGTCTCGCCTTGTACCAATCAACTTCACCATCTACTGTGCATTTGATCTTGTATACCCATTTGACACCTATTGCCTTGTGACTTTGTGAAAGTGTTGTCAACTCTCATGTGTCGTTCTTCTAGATGGCATGAATCTCCTCCTTCATTGCCGATCGCCAACAATCTTCTTCTTCATTCTCTTGGAAAGTGAGAGGCTCATGATCAGTATATAAGCATAAGAGGTTACTCTCTCCATCTTCTTCTATCTGCTCATAGATCTCCCTGAGGCTTCTCATTTTGATGGAGCCTCGTTGCATGGCAGATTCACTGCTACTACCTTCCGTAGAAGATGGAGAACCTCTTGTAGGAGATGGTGTAGCATGTTGAGGAGATGGTGGTGTAGCTGGTGGTGGAATCTCCTATGGGGGCTCATCAGGTTCATCCACTACGAATTGCTCTTTGATAGTCTCTTCATTACTCCAGCTCCATGCTTCAGCTTCATTGAAGACAACATCTGTACTAACCACTAGTTTCTTAGTTAGTGGATTGTAGAGCTTGTATGTCTTCGATTCCTTGCTATATCCGATGAAAATGCATTTTTCACCATGATTGTTAAGCTTCTTCCTTTTGACTTCAAGTACTTGAGTATATGCAACACACCCAAAGTGTGCGACACTAGGCGTATAACCGCTCCATGCCTCTTGAGGAGTCTTTCCCTTCACTTGCTTCGTCGGGCACCGATTGATCAAGTAAATTGAACACGGCACAGTTTCCGCCTAGAACTGCTTCGGCAGCCCCTTTTCTTTAAGTGTGGTTCTTGTCATGTCAAGATTAGTGCTATGCCATTTTGTTGTGGTGTGTAGGTAGTGGTAAGTTGCCTCTTTATGTCTTACTCTCTGCAATATTCTTGAAACAGATTTGAGGTATACTCACCACCTCGATCAGATCGGAGAGTTACTAGCTTGTGGCCACTCTTCGCTTCAACAAGGGCTTTAAAATTCTTGAAGATAGTAAAGGCAGAAGATTTTTCTTTAAGAATGTACACCCACAACTTTCTACTAAAATCATCAATGAAGATAATAAAATTCTATTACCTCCTAAAGAAATAGGATCTAATGGTCCGCAGATGTCAGTGTGAACAAGTTGCAATGGTGCCTATGCTCTCCATGACTTTCCACTGGGAAAAGGAAGTCGTGCTTGTTTATCAATTATGCAAACTTCACAATTATGACCCGGTTGATCGATTGTTGGTAAATCTCGTACCATGCCAACTGTAGATGGTAGCTTCAGGCCGCTGAAATTTAGATGGCCAAAATGAAGATGCCACCTCCATGACTCATTCTTCACGAGTCCTTGAAAACACTTTTCAACTTCCGTGTTTAGATACAAGGGAAACATGCGGTTTTTAGTCATCTTAGCACAAACTATGAGATCTCCTCTTGCATTTTCCAATAAAAAAAATGATTGTTCTCCATATATACTTTATATTCTTTTTCGAGTAATTGACCGATGCTGAGAATATTACTATTAATGTTAGGAATGTAATAAACATCGAAAATATACTCGGACTTACCATCCTTTTGGTAGATTTTGATCTTCCCTTAGCCTTCAACGAGAAGTTTTGAAGAATCTCCCAAGCTCACACTTCCATGAACTCCTTCTGCGAGTTTCATGAAAAGTTCTTTCTTCCCGTAAATGTGGCTGCTAGCACCCGAGTCAAGGTATCAAATATCATTCTGAACACTTGAATCATCATGAGTAAGAAAAAAAGTAGAGTTATTACCTACATCATTTGTTACTTCGGCGAGATTGGTAAGATCTTCAGTTCTGTGCCAGCAATCCGAGGCATAGTGTCTAAATTTTTGACAGTTGTAGCAATGAACATTCTTGTTATTTCCACGTCCAGATGTAAATCTTCCCCGATTGCTTCGTCCTCGACCTCTGAAGCTTTAGATCTCCACTTAATTTTGAGTGATTCGTTGCTGGGGACCACGTCCCCTACCTCTACCACGACCACGACCTCTATTATGTGAGCCTCGATCATTTAGAGATAGTTTTTACTCTAATGCATGTTCCAACATTTTAGAACTAGTCTTCTTTTGCATGCATTGCTCATGAACTTGGAGAGATCCCAAAATCTCCTCTATTGAGATCTTCAAATTTTTTGACTCCTCAATTACCGTCACCACGTGCTCGAACTTTAATGTGAGAGATTGACAATTTCTTCATCACTTGGATGTCTTCAATTTTTTCTTCATTTTTCTTCATTTTATTCACAATTAAAAGTAATCGTGAATAATAATTGATTTTTTCTTCATCTTTCATTTGAGCAGCTTCAATATCGCCCCTCAAAGTTTGGAGGCGAATTCGCTTTACCCGTTCGACTCCTTTGTATATGGTAGTAAGAATTTCTCATGCTTCCTTACTCGTCGTTGCTTCGGCAACTCTCTCGAAGGTAAACTCGTCCAACCCTTGATAGAGTAGAAAATGAGCCTTGTTATCCTTCTTTCTTTGCTTTCTAAGAGCCTTCTTCTCTTCAACGGTGTAGGCGGCTTCTACCTCTGGTGTGGGTTCCTTGAACCCATCAATGATCAGCTCCCATAACTCTTGAGAACCAAATAGAGTTTTCATTTGAATTGACAAACTCATAATTATCCTTTAATAATTTGGGTACTTAAGGATTGACAAGGTTATTGGTAGAGGTCATGAGGAGAAGAGAAAATGAAAGAAAAGATTGAAATGGCTCTGATACCAATTGTTGGACCGGGAGACTGGCAAGAGAAGAGACGATAGATGTTTGTAACTCCAAACACTCTAGTGCTGGGTTGATACCCTTTTAGTACCTCCAAAATAAATTCACCCAAGCTAATACTTTGCACAAAGTGAGAAACTCTGCAATGCTTTGCTTTGCTTTCTTTTGTTTTTCTTCTTTTTTTATACATTACAACACAACCATATTACCCCTTATATAGGATTGTATATAATGAAGTTTCAAGTGTAATAAATACATGTGTTAATAATCTCACAAAACTCTCTTAGTAAATATACTATAGGTTTTGCTTAACTTTATTGGTAGAGTCAATAAGTTTCAAGTTTGGTTTTGTATTAACTCTATAACTCCAGCAATAACATGGAAAAACTCTTTCAAAGCAATGTCAATTGTCAAATTCCTCATTAGTTGATGGAAAGAGTAACAAAATATGCTTCAAAAAGGAGTAACAAAATAACCAATATAATGAAATTAAAGTAAAAGCACTTGATATAATGAAATTAAAGTAAAAGCACTTGATATTCATGCCTTTTATATCCTTAATAGCGAAATATCTTTAATAGCACTTGATAATTAGGGATAGTAATATCCCTAATTATCTCTTGTGTAGCTCACACTAAGACTTGTAGCTCTCTCTAGGGAGTGCTTGTGTTAGTGTTACAGCCTTCAACTATCGTTGTAGCCTCTCTCTTTGGCTGTAATTGGAGTTTTAGCTATGTCTAAATACTACAATAAGGTGAATACTTGCAACAAATTAGATTATAAATCTAGAAGAATTTGTTATACTTTCCCCGCTCACAAAAATTTCATTCATCTGGCTGTTTTAGGTCTCTCCTCCAAAAGAATTCCTCAACAACAAATGTGTGATATAACATTATAATTAGCTGATAAACTACGAAACCTAGGCCATTGGCCCCTATATAAACAAACCATAGTGGCCTATAGCTCACAGAACACGAACACATATCAAATGGCAAACAACAGCTCTCTTCTTGCTGCCCTCGTCATCCTCGGCCTGCTAGCAGTGAGCTCAATCAATCCGGCGACAAGCCAACCAGTGAGTCCCCAACGCGTTCCAGCGTGCACTGATGACTGCGACCACAACTACCACCACTGCAAAGATGTGTGTTCCGGGATAGCGCAAGAAATGGAGATGGAATCCTGCTTCATGAACTGCGCAAAGTCAGGTGCTTCGTGCTACGCAACCTGCTGCTATCCCAATTGCATGCAGTAATTAGATAACTTATAAGCTTGTACATGTGTGCATGCATGCATGCTTGCCTAATAATAATTAACTAAATAAAGTCTCAAGCTTCAGATACGGTATCATTTGCTAAAATGAAATACAAGATCGTTTTTGAATAATTATAAGACCTGCTGCTTTTATTATGGAAGATTGATGCATACAATGTCCCAAATATTTTCCAAAGTTCAGAGAAGAATTCTTTGATCTCCATTTTTCGTTTAGTATTTTATGCAGAGTATATATTCTCTGTTTCCTTTTTGTTGTCTTTTTTGTTCTTTCACCTTTTTTTTTTAGTGAGGGGCAGAACCATGAATTCCTGTTGGGGAAAAAAATTAAGTACCAAAAATTTCAAAATCACTTGCAGAAAAATACTAAGATTTTATTAAAATTTTGTGCTCACTGTTGGAACAGCGAAAATTCATGTGTACGATTTTTGATATTTTTGTGGTGGCATTTTGTTGGTTTTGCTGCTAATCCGTCAAAATTCTTCGAGCTCAAACAGCTTCACATGCAACGCCAGAAGCTGATGCACTCTACTCCGTGAGTGACAAAACTACTATATAAATCAAAACATCTCATTTATCTACACTCTCCTCCTCCTGCAAATTTGGACAATAAAAAAAATTATGCTATAATCAAAACATCTCATTTTTCTTCATTTTCTTCCTTCTCCAAAAACAAGCACTCGAAGAGATGGACAAAATTTCTTCCATCTTACATCCAGCATATCTGGGCAGAGGACGTATCCCAGATGGTTGAAACAAGGGGTTGTTATGTAATTTGTGTGGGGGAGAAGATCATAAATAAAAAGATTGATAGAGTTTTTAAACATAGCTGAGAAGCAGAGAATGAGTGGCGCAGTCGACCATAAGTGCACAAGCATGCACATTTGGAAAAGAAGGAACAGCGTTTGACCGCCCTATCGACCACCCAGAAGACCTAAAGTTGAACAGTACAGTCATTTGACCGCCCGGTCGACCAACGCGAGGACTGCACAGACTGCATAGGCCACTTGGGTTAGCGGTTGACCGCAAGTCGGGTTCTAGTTAGTCTTAGTTGGTTTCAGCTTCTGTGCAGGAGAAGATCAGAAGTAAAAAAGTTTGATAGAGTTTTAAACTCAGTTGAAAAGTAGAGAAGGAGCGGCGCAGTAATTCGCCTGGTCGACCGCAAGTGCATAAGTATGCACATTTGGAAAAGCAAAAACAGCATCGATCGCTCAGAAGACCTGAGGCTGAACACTACAGTCAGTCGACCACCGGATCAACCCACCTGAAAAGACTGCACATACTACACAGGCTATTTGGGCCAGCAGTCGACCACCCGGTCAACCGCTACTTGAAGCCGGTCAAGCACAAGTCGGGTTCTGGCTATTCTGAGTTGATTTCAAGTTTCTATTTTTGAAGCGAATTTCGATCCGAATTGGGATTCCTTCTATTGGTTGTTCCTCTGCCTATATAAGAAGGGCCCCTGCCAACCAAATTGTAAGCGTTGTTGAATCAAATTGTAGAGAGTTTTAGGGTTAGTTTATTTGTGCAACGTAGTGCGTAGTTTCTCTAGTTGGATCTTCGAATCACCTGTGTAACCCTTGTAACTCTATTGGTTGAATAGGAACTTCTTCCTTCTGTCCCGAGGACGTAAGCAAGTTGCCGAACCTCGTTAAATCATTTGTTTCTCGCTTTCTCTTTTTGTATTTGGTTTGTGCCATGTTGGTTTGTGATTGACTCGACGTTGGATCACTCATCTCCGTGATTAGCATATCACTGTTGTTTGGTATTCCTCCGAAGGCCATAACAAGTGGATCAGAGCATCTCAAGTTCGGCTAGGATCATGTGTCAATTCCAAGAACATCGTGATCTAATTGGTGGAGATCGTATGTCGATCTCGTCGTTAGTCTGTTTGTGGAATCGTGTGTGTTAATCTCAAAACAGCGTTGGATTGTTCGTTGGGATCGGATTTGGAGTAGATCGTTTGGAAACTCTTATAGGGTTTCACTTTGAGGTAAAATTTCTATCTTTATCTACTTTTGATCTATTTTTATTGGTTTTCCGCATTGTATATTGGAGCTTTCTAGAGGAGATATGGCCGAGGTTAATCAGTCCACGGTGAAGACTGTGAAAATCAACCAGTCGAAGATCGTTGTGGTGAAGTTTGATGGCACAAATAATTTTGGCATGTAGAGATGCGAAGTGTTGAATGCACTGAAGGCATCAAACCTCTAAGATTCTCTTACTTTTAGCGAGAAAATGAAAGAAGACTTCAGAGAAGGATTGGAACAAGATGAATCAGACATCAGTTGACATCATTAGGTCTTATTTAACACATGATATCAAGTATCATATGATGAATGAGAGTTCCACATAAAAGATACGACAGATCCTTGAAAGTAAGTATCTAACGAAGAGCATCTAAAATCAATTGCATCTGAAGAGAAGGCTTCATCGCTTCTAACTTGAAAAAAAAATCTTCATTGGTGGTCACATGAATAGTTACACGAAGTTTCTTGCAGACTTTCTTAACATGGACAAGGTGATTAAGGATGATTACAAGGCATTGATTCTTTTGAATTCTCTTCCGGATGAAGAGTATGAGACTTTCGTTCTTACTTTGATGAATGAGAAAGCTTCACTTAGCTACAATTATGTGTCGACTGCTCTTGTGAATCAGAAGGTAAAAACAACAGAAGCATTGACTGCAAGAGGGATTGGTTTCAATCATCGGAAGGGAAAGAAAGATGTTGGTAAGTCCATGATTGGTAAACACAAATTGAGAACGAACTAGTGTGTTTTCTGTAAGGAAGAAGGACAATAAAATATTTATTGTCCTAGGCTCAAGAAGGAGACGAGATAAAAATCAGAGACAAATTTCACAAAGGCGGATGATGGCACTGATTCTGACTTATCTGAATTTTTACTTTCTATTACCCTTATTGTTTGCTGTTTAGAGGAATCTCAATAGATTTTGGATACGGGTGTTATCTATTACGTTTGTCCCAAACAAGAGTGGTTTGCTAGTTTTGAAAACTAGATGGAGGCTAGGTGATGTTCGGTGATAAATACACATGCCATGTTGAAGGGATAAGTGCAGTCCGCAGCAAGTTGTTTGATGAGATGATAAGAGAGTTGAAGAATGTGACGCATGTACCTCAATTTAATAAAAATTTAATTTCAGTTGGAGCTTTGAAGGCGCGAGCCTGAGAGGGACTCTTGGAGAAGGCGTTCTCAAGATGTCCAGTGACTCATTGCTGGTTTTGAAGGGTATTCAATGCAACATCTTGTACTACTTAAAGGGTAGTGTAGTTACTAAAAATTTTGCAGCTTTAGAACATTTGAAAGACGACTGTACCAGGTTATAACAGACGAGGCTCAAACAAGTTAATATAGATTCCTTGCAAGTTTTGGTGACACAAGAACTATTAAAAGGTACATTGACCTGCAACTTAGAATTTTGTCAACAATGGGTTTTGGACAAGAAGACGAAGGGGAAATTTGGCATCGCAACTCACTGCTTGGAAGGCCTTCTTGATTGTGTTCATGTTGATGTTTGGTAAGATCACATCACTTGGAGGCTATTGATACTTGTCTCTTTTGTTGATGACTTACCTAGGCGTTGTTGGGTGTACACACTGAGACAAAAATTTGAAGTCTTAGATATGTTGGTGAAGTGAAAAAAGTTGATGAAAAACAAACTGATAGGAAGATCAGGATGCTCGAATTTGATCATGTGAGAAAGTACATGGATCGATATCTATGATTTAGCCAAAATAAAAGTATTGGTATTCACTTCATAGTTGGTAAACATAGGGTAACTAAAGAGATGAACTATCCCTTAGTGGAGAAGTTCAGTATTTTCTATCAAATGCATCATTAGATAAATTATTTTGGGCTGAGACGTTGGTGTATGCTACTTATGATGGTGCCCTCGGATCGGATATTGTCTTTATCATATTTGTCTCTACATCCAACCTTCAGATTTGGATACGGATACAGATATTTACGGGTGTGAAAAAATGATATTTGTATCCATCAAAATCGGATATCAGATATGGATCGAATATTAGCGGATCGGATACGGATACTACTAGGATATGTAAAAATGGATTGGTTAAGAATAAACTAAACAGATATACTTATATTACTTTCTATAACAATATTAAATGTATACATACTTGATATTATTGTGTACATATCAATGTTTCAACCATATCCATTGTCATTCGGCTTCTATAGTAATAAATTATATGACCTCCAATTCTAAATGCCAATTTAGATGTCACAATTGATATTGAAAAACTTAAAATATCTCATGCTACTCTTACAAGAATCAGATATTTTCACTATTACTTTTTCACCAACTCAAAATATCAAAATATATTGCCTCATTTCATTGAAGAATAGTCTTCCATATGGATATCACTATCAAGCACCCAACCTTCGGATAATGGATCGGATACAGATAGGATATTGATTTTACTATATCCTATTCGCACCTAACTATCGGATACGGATACGGATACAAATATTGACAGATGAAAAATGGTACCCGTACCCGGGTTAGAGCCGGATTCAGATGCGGATATCCTGGATAATCCGCATCCGGTGGCACCCTTATACTTATCCCATGAATAGTTGTCATCGACAATGATAGGAGATAAAACTTCGTAGGATATTTGGTTGGGTGGAGCTGCTCAAGACTATATTTTGTTGTGGGTATTTAGATGTCCGACCTACTTCAGTATCAAAGATAATAAGTTAAAATCGCGAGCAAAAACGTTTGTGTTCTTGGGAGTCAAAAGAAACTTGAAAGGCTACAAGTTTGAGACTTCAAAAAAAAAAAAAAAGATCGTGTTGAGCAGATATGTCATATTTGATGATGTTTTATTATTGAAGTTTACAGTATCTCAGGACATGGAGAGGATGAAAATCAAGAATGTAACACAGCAGATGAAGATTGATGCTACTCCACCATCTCCAGTTGATTCAAAATCAGTTGGGATCTAACCGGTTGTGACACCGAGTGGAGATCGTGTAGCCATGTAGGATGCTAAACATGTTTATTTGATTGCTGCAAAAGGAACCAAGTTGAATCCATGAAAGTGGGGGAAGAAGCGTGAATCTCAAGTTGGTGAGGTAGATTAGCTCAAGTTGAAGACCGCTGTTCTCTAAGGCGATCGAGATTGTGAGATTCACATGACTCCGCCATTTGAGTTCATTGCTGCAGAATCAGTTTCGGTTGGTTGAGCTCGTTTGGATGAACTATTTGTGGCTTGATCTCATTGGGCATGGGTACGTAGGAAGCTATAATGGCGCAACCAGTTACTGAGTCGAAATTGGTTGATTCTTTCTGTTCAGTTCAGATTTGAGAAATCTTCACCGAGGTATAGAATTATGTGGAGAAGATCAAAAGTAAAAAAGATTGATAAAGTTTTAAACTCAGTTGAAAAGCAAAGAAGGAGCAACGCGAATGATCGCCTGGTCGACCGCAAGTGCACAAGCATGTATGTTTGGAAAAGATGGAACAACGGTCAACCACTCAAAATATTTGAATTTGAACATTCCAGTTAGTCAACCGCCCAGTCGACCGACCTGAGAAGATTGCACAGACTGCACATGCCATTTAGGTTAGCGGTCGACTGCCTGATCGTCCGCCCGATCGACCGCTGCATGAAGCCGGTCGATCGCTTGATCGATCACGAGTCAGGTTCTAGCTATTCTAAGTTAGTTTCAGGTTTCTATTTTTGAAGCGAATTTCAATTCGAATTGGGTTTTTTTTTCCTATTGATTGTTCCTCTAGCTATGTATAGAGCGTCTCTACACTCTAAATTTTATCGGTTGTTGAATCAAATTGTAGAGAGTTCTAGGGTTATTTTGTTTATTAGATTTCTACGGCCTAGTGTGAAGTTTCTCTAGTTGAATTTTCGAATCACCCTTGTGACTCTATTGGTAAAATAAGATCTTCTCTCTTCTGTCCTCAAGACGTGCGCAAATTATCAAACCTTGTTAAATTATTTGTTTCTCGCTTTTTTCTTTTGTGTTCATGCCATATTGGTTTGTGATTGACTCGGCGTTGGAATGCTGATCTCGACGATTGGCGTGTCGTTGCTGTTTGGTATTCCTCTGGAGGGTGCAACAATTTGACATTGTCATCTCATTGTGCTCTGGGCATTGGCCTTTAAGAAAATAATAAAAAATAAGTAGAAATAGAAAACCCAAACAACACCTAACAGCCTAAACCTTGACTTTTGCAAGTCTAACAAATGAAATCAAACCTGGCATTCTCACTCCTTGACCAATCTGAATTCGAGTTAGACCGTTAACTGACATAACTCCTCATTACGGATAGGTACTGGTCATCGTAAATTATTTATTTTGCTAAGAAGACCATAAATTTATTTAAATCATCAGATGCAAAAAATTAAATTCTTTTTTTGGGGTTTTCTTTTAGACATAAACCGAACCACCTTTATTATATTAATGACAAAGGGAAGGATAGCATTTAAATATATAGTATCTATTATAAAACTAAGAAAAGTTTAGTGACGTGAGAATTGAAAGCCAATAAAAATTATTCTCAAGTTTGTGTTTTGTATTCATCTTCATAGCCTCTGTTTATAGGTAAATAAGCATAGATTATAAGGAAGAAGATGGAGATATCCCCCACTAACTCATGCATTCACAACATAATTACAAGAAAAAAGATGGAGAGGTATGGTGGTCATCCATTAACTCATTCATTTACAACACTCCTCTTGAAAGTCCACCATCCAAGAATATGTCTCGTTAAAAATCTTGCCAGTAAAACTTTGTGGGACAAAATCTGGACTAAAAAAAAGAGAGTACATATTCATGTGTACTTGATTAGTGTATGACACTAACTCGTTAAAACCTTTCCAAAAATAATAATGGAATAAAATTTGAATGAAGGAAAAAGAGTACAGTATGCCGACCTATGACTGACACACCCTCTAATTCCGGTTAAAGATTTTTGAGTTGACACATTCTAATTTTATTGACCATCTTTCTGAATGCTATAGTTGACCGTATTTTAGTGAACAAATCTACAAAATTGGTACTGGATTGAATTTTTTACTTCAATGTCACCTCTTTTCTGAAGCTCATGTGCGCTAAAAAGATTTAATGAAATATGTTTGATTCTATCCTTTTTAATGTAATCATATTTGACTTGTGCAATGTATGATGCATTGTCTTCATATAATAATGTTGAAGAATCATTGATTTAAAACAGGACACATGTTTCTCAAATATGTTGTATCATAAATCGCAACCAAACGCATTCACAGCCAGCTTCAACAGCGCTAGTATGTTACAATGATTTAAAGAAGTAGCAATTAATATTTACTTTGTAGATTTTCACGATATAGCTGCACCACAAGTGAATACATATTATGGTTGAGATCTAGCATTATATGAGTTAGAAATATAACCAACATCTGCATGGCCAACTATTTCTAACTTTCACCTCTTGGAATAAAATAAATCCATGTCAGTTATTTCACGAAGATAACGTAGTATATGCCTAGCATCATTCCAATATCTTCGAGTTGGTGCAGAACTAAATCTTGCTAATAGGTTAACAGAAAAAATTATGTCAGGATGTGTGCTATTTGTAAGATATGTTAAAGCGTTAATTGCACTTAAGTATGATACTTTAGGATCAAGTAGTTCTTCTTTATCTTCTTGAGGATGAAAATGATTTTTTTCACATCAAGTGATCGGACAACCTTATGACTACTTAATGGATGGGCTTTATCCATATAATAATATTTCAAAACTTTTTCTATATATGTTGATTGATAAATAAATATTCTATTTGATAAATGTTCAATCTGTAGCCCTAAATAAAATTTTGTCTTCCTAAAAATTTTCATCTCAAAATCCTTCATTAAATAATCAGAAGTTTTTGTGATCTCTTTAGGAGTTCCAACAAGATTTAGATCATCAGCATATACTGCAATAATGGCAAACTCATTTTTAGACCTTTTAATAAAAATGCAAGGGCAAATTGGTTTATTTATATAGCTTACTCATAAGAGATATTCACTAAGCTGGTTATACCATATTCTTTTAGATTGTTTTAATTCATATAAGAATTGTTGTAACTTGATTGAATATATACTATGAGACTTAGGGTAATTTCCTCCGGGCATTTTAAATCCTCCAAGGATTCTCATTTAAATATCACTACCAAGTGATGCATATAGACATGCAGTAGCTACATCTATAAATCACATATTAAAATTTTTTGTGATTGCCAAACTAATTAAAAAGGTAATATGATTGTTGTTGACCCAAAAGTTCAATCACTCGTATTTTGATGATTCCCAACTCATGTGGTTAAATAACTAATGATCTTAAAGTTGTTTATAGAGATTACATGTTGTTGATAAAGAAACAGGTTATTCAAGATCAAATAGTAAAGCTCAACCTCAACGATACATATTGGAATATCTCAAGATGTTGATTGAAGCCCAAGAAGTCAATTTCAATTCAAATATCTACGAGAAGATTTCATTTTAAGAAAATAGAGTTTGTATTTATAAGTTTAGAAAATTTATTAAAACTTAAAATTATGAAATTGCTAACTCAAGCTGTAACACACACACACGACTTTGATATTGGTTTGATAAGAGTTTTTCAAAGAATGTGTGTTTGTGTGTATGAGTTTTTAAAATAAGGTTTCAAATTTTTAATTTTATGAACAATCAATTTTAATGAGTATTAAATCTCAAAAAATGAGTTTTACTGTTTGAAATATGTAGTGAAATCAATCCACATAATACTGCTCAAAAGTATTTGATAAAATTTATTTTTGTTTGATTTAAAAAGTTAAAGTTGATTTTAAACAAATTTTGAAAAGAATAAAAAAAACTCAGCCATTTTCGACAGCTCAACACATAGTTTTCAAAAACAGATACTCAGTATGTACAAGTTTGAGTTGAAGAACTATTGATAGCTCCGTGCACGTTTTTGACAACATTTTCCAATAATCTCAGAACTTTTCAGATCTGACTCGCTTTGAACAATTTTTCGTTTGTTTTTTTTTATCAACTGTCGAAAATAGTTTTCAATAGCTCAAAGCTCACTTTCGACAGTATTTTTCAGACTGTTCAGATTTTCACAAAATTGATCAATTTTTGACAGTTCACTTTGTGAAAATGTGGTCTTGTCGAATTTCGACAACCTAGAACATGGCTTCCAAAAATGAACTTTTGTGTTTTAAAAATATTACCGTTTGTGACTGTTAACTGTCAAAAGTCCTGCACCCATTTTCGACAGCTAGTTGACTTTTTCTGCTGAATTTTAGTAATGTTTTCATTTTATTTTGCTATAAATTTAATCATTTTTGTCGAGGATTAATAACAAGTTTTACAACAGTTTACTGAGCTCTTCCACTTCAAATTATTGGGAGAGAATTCCACAAAAGTTTTAGCACTTTTTTTCCAATCTTTCAAGTTTTCTCACCCACAAAGCTTGAGTTCTTCAATTCCTAATCTAGCTATAGGATTTGTGGTTTAGTGAGAGTTTGTAGTGACCTGGTGAGATCAAAACCCTTGTTTTTCTATAGTTGTTATATACCTCTAATGAGAGAGATAGTAGTAAGTCAATCAAGCGGGATCGCAAATTTTAGGAGTTAAGGCTCCAAGATGATCCAGAGGGATTATAATTGTAAGAGTTGAGGCTCCAAAAGTTGATCTTGTGGGATAAAGATTGTAGGCGAATTTCAGTTTCGCAAGCTGGTTTTAGTTCTTACTTCTCCACTAGAGTTGAAGATGGAGACATAGATTAAGTGGATCGAATCTCGAGAAGAAGTTTAACGTGTTTATGGAGTTTGCTTATTCTTTATTCCTTATACTTGTGTTTATCTGATTATGTTTGCATATAACTTATCACTGAGTTTATTTGTTGCAAATGGTTCTTAATTTTTGCATAATTGATTAGCATCACATATTCACCCCCTTCTATGTGATTTTCAATTACATCCATCATAAGAGAATATATTTCTTTATAATCTATTCTACGTTTCTGCGAGAAACCTTATGCTCCTAGTCATGCTTTGTACCTCACAATTTTATTTTTCTCATTATGTTTTCATACGAATACCCATTTACACCTTCAGATGTTCGGACTGCTGGTCCAAAAACTTTCGATTTTTCAGAGAATTTAATTCTATTTAGATAGCTTCTTTGCACTTTAGCCAATTATCTCTATGTTGACATTCTTCTACATTTTTTTTAATTCAAAGTTCTCATTATCTATCACAATATCTAGAGTGACCGCATACGCAAAGACATTGTAAATAATAATTTTCTTTCTATCCTAACTTTCACTTGCACTCATAAAATTCAAAGAGATCTCTTCAGATATATGTGCTTTTTTGGGTGTATGTGCCTCTTTAGAGGGCTTCAGGGGGCTATTTCTTCATTAATTGTAAATTGATTAGTTATTTTTTCTTCAATAATACTTTTTGAAAATTTATCTTTTTGGAGAGTATGCACTTCTTGTGTTCTTTCCTTTCTGAAATTTTTATCTTTTGTACTAATAAGGCGACCACACTTTAGGCATGCTTTTGAAGTATAATCAGGTTGTCTTTCAGTTATATCAATCCGAACTGAAGTATTTTCAGCCGGTACATGAGAATTTGTTATATTCTTTGTGTTAGAAAATGCATTGGGTAACTGATTTGCAATTCTTTACAAATGAATGATTAAACATCGAGTTCACCTTGATTTGTACGTAGGTCAAGATGAGACAATGATGATGCATTTCATGTAATTTCACGTCATTCTTCAAGAAGTGACACTTTTCTCCCTCTCTAATGGAGAAAAAATTGTCTCATCAAAACGACAATCTGTAAAGCGTGCCTTAAACATATCACCCGTCAACGGTTCAAGATATCTAATTATTGATAAAGAACTAAATCCAATGTAAATTTCAAGACGACATTGGGAGCCTATCTTTATTCATTGTGGTGGAAAAATGAGAGTATAAACAGCACAATCAAAAATCTTTAAATGGAAAATATTAGGTGGTTGATCAAAAACAAATTGCAATGGGGAATATTGATGAAATACAGATGGTCTAACGCAAACTAGAAATATAGCTTGTAATATGACAAGTCCCATCTTAAAAATAAAGGTCGAGTAATCATTTGAATGTGTTTAATAAAAGTCTTTGTCAATCTATTTTGAGTATATGCATGTGCAACTTGATATTCAACATCAATACTAATGGACATGCAATTGTCATCAAAAAATTGAGACGTAAACTCACCGGTATTTTCAAGAAGAATAGTTTTAACTGGATGGTCAAGAAATTGTACCCTCAATTTATTATTTGAGTAAGAATTTTTGTAAAAGTGACATAACAAGTAGCAAGTAGGCAAACATGTGACCACTTTGATGGTGCATCAATTAAAACCATAAAATAATGAAATGGCCTACATGGGATGAATAGGTCCACATATATTTCTTTGAATTTGTTGTAAAAACATTGGGGATTCACCTACAACTTGTAGTGGAGATGGTCTAACAATTAATTTTTCTTGTGAGCAAGCTATGCATAAATAGTCATTATGTAAAAGAATCTTCTGGATCTTCAATGAATGACCATATGAATTTTCAATTTTTGATGCATCATTGCTGACCTTGGGTGATCAAGTCGGTCATGTCAAAGCATAAAAAGTCTTAGATCATTAAACTTGTGGTTCATCACAATATTTAATTGTATTGTCATTATTATTGTAAAGTATGATCCAGAAAGCTGAGAGTTTTTCTACTATACATTTCTGACATAAGGCAATAGAAGTAATACAAAGATATTTTATCTCCCCTCATTCATAGTTTCAATATGAATCCCATTAAGATGTATATCCTTAAAATTGAGTAGATTTATTTTGGATCTGTTAGAATACAATACATTTTTAACATAAAATATTTGTTCATTCAGGTAATATTTTATTTGCTCTGCTATAGCCTTCAATAAATTTGCACTATTGACATTGGTTTTAGCTAATTTTAGCTTCAAAAAATATTTTTTATCTCGAAGAATGGTTTGCATTGTTGTGCTATTAGCCAGACAAATATCTTCATATACATCATGAAATTGCCCAAGACATTGGAATTTTTTATACTTCTTCTTAAAAAGAAAATACATATACAAGTTTAATAAAAATTATAAGGAGATCATAAATAATTTGATCAAACATCATTTATTGAAATAAAGATATTGTAATGGAAAGACAAAAATTGAAAAAACAAAGTGCAATTGAAAATGAAGCAATATAGAGAACTAAGTAAAATTATTACATATTGAAGTATTTATCATTAGCATCCTCTTCAACACCGTTAACATCTTCATCACCAATTTTAGTATTCCCATCATCAATCAAATTGTCAATAGTCTCATTGGTTCAGCAAAAAAATCTGAGACACATGACGAGGAATTTTTTTAGTGTCTTATAGATTTGGAAGTCACATAACCAGGATTTTTTTAGTGTTTTATACATTTGAAAGTCACATAACCAGAATTTTTTTAGTGATTTATAGATTTGGAAATTACATGATCAGGATTTAAAGAATTTATTCATTGCTTAGTTTATTAGTTATAAAATTAAAATAAGAAATACCACTTTGTATTTGGACAAGATAATTATAAAATTTGAAATTTCTACTTAGAATAGAAACTTCAAAAATCATGACTTTAGAAGATTTTCATACTTTATTATCTATTCAAACACTCATCTAAAAAATATCATGAACTACTTTTTTCATAATCAAGATTAAATCATGTATTCCTGTGATTTTGTTAGGTATCCAAAGGTGTCCTAAATTTCAAAATAATTCTTTTGGTGAATTCTTAGTTATCTCACCTTGTGGATTCGATGAATTTGTCAGTGGATTTCGACCAAGTAGCGGTTAGATACTACACTTCATCCATGTCACAAATGCACGTAAACTAAACACAAAATTCTGTGAATTCTGAGTTAAACAATGAATTGCCAAGTAACTTTTAATAGTTTTCATCCCTTATACAGTAAAACAATATTCAAGATTACACGAACGTAGAAACCAATAAACCTCAAGCCATGCATAAAATTAAAAAACTAAACCATTTCAATCTTTTCACTTGAACATCGTTGATTAATTTGAAAGAAATAACTCTCCCTTATTTCATATCCATTACATAAACATGAATTTACTTTCTGCTTACATACGTAATTATGGGATTGTGTTCACTGAGCCTGAAGGATGATCAGAACTATAGCACTGACGATAGCACGTCAAGAAGTACTGCTCACAAATATCATTGCAGCGTCCCCGGCTTTCGTCACACTCCCTAAGGCATTGCCCGTAACCGGGGTCTATCACTATTTGGCATGCTGCGCGATGAACAGACATCACGGCGAGGAGCGCAATAAAGAGATTGAGTACAGTGCCATGGAGGAAGCTAGCCATGTATGCTTCTACGAAGCTGAGTGTGTGTGCTTGGAGAGGGAGGAGGAGACCGTGTGTGTGTGTGTTTATATATAGTGTATTAAACTTGACCAACTCATACTGTCACACATTTTGCAAGGAACTAGTAGTTGAGTGAGGATCCTACAATAGAGGAATGAAATAGGCATGAGTTGAGGTTGAGCTGCTATTTCAGCAACTTCAAGCCTAGAAACAAATACTTTATTCAACTTGAAGTCATATTGGTATAGATTACTCAATACATGACTTAATTATGGCAAGCCCTTGAGGCGAAACTGAGATGGTAAGTAGTTGTGTACTTAGTTGTGAGAGGTTCCGAGTTCAAGTTTTAAGAAAATATAGATGATAATTTTCGATGTATCTTTCTATTATACATTCTCACACAGAATTGTCCATTATATTAATTAAAGCCACCTAGTTCATCGGGAACACTCCACCTCCTAAGAGAGGTTCTAAGTTTGATTCTCACAGTTGTCAAAAAAGAGATTGGCTTGGGCAATTAATAAAGTGCGTGCACATTTTTTACCTCTAAAACAAAATATTTTCATTATATTATGAACTTTAAATATATAGATAATTATCTTAATATAAATTCATAATTTAAATTTTAAATCTCTAACTATGCATTTGTTTCAGTAAGCAACAAGGGTTGAACTGATTGATTTGATGTAGTTGAAACTACACATATATCTAATTGCAGTAGTTAGAGTTGAATTTTAGGTATTTTTGTTGTCGTTGAAACTGAACCAAATTGGTTATAGTTTCTATTTATTAAGATTAAGATTATATAATATTAATTATATTAGGAGTAAATATCTTCTTATTATGTAATTGTAATGGCTATATATTCAGGCGTTGCCCTGATCAATAATCACACAATTCAGTTTCTTCAACTGATTTAACATGGTATCAGAGCAATCTCTCCAAAAAAAATCAACTATAGCAGTTGAGGTACAATAAAAAAAATTAAAATGTCACATCTTCTTCTCTTAATAATTTCTATACAAGACAGTTTTATCAAGAATTAAACAAAATAATTATTCTTTATTTACTGCAATTGAAACTATAACTGCATGTTGTCAAACCAAACACATCACTTGGTTTTCTAAGTACAAGAATAAAAATTACATGTAGTTAGAGTTAAGATAGAGTTCAACTACAACAAACCAAAGCGTCCCTTAATAATTTAGACCACCATTAGCGATGGGTAATGCTTATTGTGAAGAGACCGACACAACAAGAGAGAAACACGGAGCGGGATACTCGGCAACAGAAGTGTAGAAGTATACCACTAGCTAGCGATAAAGACTAATCACTAAAAAAATACAAGAACACCAGATTTAATATGGTTCAGCAAGCGTACCTACGTCCACGGAAACGAAAAGATAAATTATATTGAAAACAGAGAAGAAAATAACAAGAGGTATAAGAATCTCTCTCACACAACTCTCAATGTTGAAAAATAGATTTTCTCTTGGCTTACCTTCAAAGACCAATTAAAAGGGGCTTATATAGACTCCCAGGACCATCTAGTCTAACATAAACTCTATCAATACAAACAGCACCGCCTAGAGAAAAAAGAAAACTCGAATCCAACTCGAACTGAAAACAGAACCCGAAAAAGAAACTGCCAGAACTTGCATTAGTAGTCTAATCCACATTATTAGTTAATTAGTCCGGATTATTAATCGACTATACAGTCGACTGCTGAGATTACTTTACTCTCTGTTATGCCATATTAGTCGACTAATCTGCATTCGTCGACCACCCTTGGCTATTAGTCATCTAGCATGTGCACAAGTTGTGCAAACTTGTGTTCTTTATCTTCGAACCTTGCATCCGCCTCCATTTGAGCATGAATTCTTCTTCAATTAATATGAGGTACCCAAAAACGCTAACAATCTCCACATTGACTCATATTCATTGAATCCTCTTGTAGAAATTAGCCGCCGCTTCATTCATCGTGCTTTCTCCCCTCTTTTTGTGACTTCACATTGCTCCCTCCTAAGAGCTCATTCTCCATTTTACCTTTGAAAAACCTGAATGAAGTTCAGAGATGCTCTGAACTTCTCCACCGGATGGTCTTTGTTATCATATCTATTGGATTCTTCTTTATACTAATCTTCACCAAATCGATTGCCTTGTCATCTATAACCCACTGATGTATCTTTTGATATCGCACATCAATGTGCTTCGTCCACTTATGATATATGTGATCCTTAACAAGATGAATAGCACTCTGACTGTTGCAATGAACCCGAACTGAATCATGTATGATGCCAAAAATCGCGACCAATCCTCTAAACCGCTAAACTTTCTTTGATGCCTCGACTGCAGTCATGTACTCTGCCTCTATCGTTGAAAGCGCATGGTGTCTTGCAACTTTGTCATCCAACTAATAATGCACTCAGCTACCGTGAATATATAACCTGTCATAGATCTTTGCTGGATAAGATCCTCTTGCAAAATCTGCATCAACATAGCCTTATTGTAACGCCCCGATCCCAAGGATACGGAGACGTTATGGCGACGTACATACGCAGGGTGAAAACACCCTCGCGTGTACGTTAAGCCTCAGTGCAGGAAATATCCTCCAAATACACAAGAGGTCCAGCATTAAATAAGTACAAGAATACCTGCAGGAAGATGTTAGTGATCATAATAGATATGCAAACAGGGATAAATAAGATAACAGAAACAAATCACAAAGATACCTATGAAGGGTCTCGATGATCAGTCTCCTATGCGAATCCAATGAAACTCGGATCTCCAACCTGGGCACGCAAACCCAGGGTCGTCAGAAAGCGACCTAGTGAGTGATAAAATGAAGGAGGTAGTAATATCTACTATAGTAATACAAGCACGATAATAATATATAATATATGATGTTGTATTAGTGATACCATATAATAAGCATATAATAAGCAGTAGAAATATATAAACATGTCATCTTTTAATACCATCACTACCTAGCATGTTATCATCGGGTCATGTCTATAGTCGTATCCAGTTTGTCTAATAAGTAATGTTATCTAGTGGTGACGTGATAGAAGTGAACATGCAGATGGGCATATGCAATATAACCATAATATGGTGTTGTGCATAGACAGTAATGATGTCTGCAAGGTATACAGAAAACAGAATATATGTGATGCAGAGTATACATGTACATGAGTAGTATGCCACCACAGGAAGTGTAACATGTACCAGGTAAAGTAACAAAGTATCCATGTAACATGATAGCGGATAAATTATCAGGAACAGTAACAAGTACAACTAAACAAGAGTATACATGTATCAGGTAAGTCATGATATTTATACAATAATAGCAATCAGTACCACCTGGTATTTTAATCAATCTCTTCTAGTGTCCCATACCACTGGCAGTTCATACTGGAGCCCGCACTCCAGTCGAACCCATCCGGACATGGCATACGGGTACCATTATCCAAACGAGAGAGTGACCAAATAACAAGTGTTCCCGACGTCACTATTGTGTATATTGTTTTATTATGTTAATTGGAAACCAAATGGTCGAGGAGCTCTTATCGGGTAGGTGTATCCCATGCATACCCGGGATCACGGCCTTAAACAAACCCCTAGCTGCTGAGACCAGGGCCCTCCGCTAAGAGGGGAGCACGAATCAAGTAACGGGAGCTCATGGAGCTATTGGTAGGCAGCACTACCATCCCCTGCAGTGGGAGTAACAATATGGATCCAGTACATCCACCCGATAAGATCTAGTCAACTGTCAAGTCTCCCCCATCCCCAAGTTATATTTATGATTTGATATTTAAAGTACACAGTGTAACAAGAACAAATACAGTGCATGATACATGTCACATGATAACAGGACCTGAGCTCTATTGATGGCATAGAACAAGATAACGGGAAACGGGAACAATAGATGTGGGATTTCACACATCGCATATCAACACTCATGTATCAGTAACGGGACTATCAATATCAGTAACGGGAAACAATCATATAACAGGAATACGGGGATAACATGAAACAATAATACATGTAATATGCATGGGGATCCATATGACAAGAATAGAGAAACCATACATGCATGTGTAACAGTGATATGCCGAGAATCCATGTAACGATGAGAACAATATATGACATGACGGTTTTCCGTGAAGTGGTGCATCTATCTATCGGTGGGATATGACTACGAAATAATAGTGTGACGTGTCATCGTATCTTTACATGCGATAACAGTGTCCCGGGTGACAGGATATGTAAGTCACGGTGTTCCGAGTGTATGCACACTAATGTTTAGTCTAACAAGTCGCTATGTAACAGATGGACGTGAATATCCAATGCACTGTATGTAAACTATCATGTCCGGTGTAATATGGCTATATCATCTACTCGAGTGTTACATATAGGTATCACCACAGTATTAAACATAATGATCTAGTTGAATTATTAAGTTAGTGGCTAGTTTTACTCATGAACATTATTACCTTCGAAAATCTCGTTAATTAACCAATCATCCCGTATAATAAATCAGGTTTTATTATATTTTAATGAATGACAATAATTACAAGTTATTAATTAACAGTTACAATAATTTATCCATAATCAAGATTTAAGACTGAAAGCAATCAACCAATTTAGGATCTCTAAATAAATAAAATTTATAAAAGAAAAACACTCACAAATTAGCCATGGGAAGGTAGCTCTCTTTTCCACGATCGCAACGGTTCCAGGATCGTCCAAATCGGAGTCCGGATGCTCCAGATATCGCCCGAATACTAAATCATAACAAACAGGGTTAAATATGTAATAAATAAGGATTTAAAATGCACTAAGTATTATTTAACAGGGGGTTTTATGAAAAATTACCTTTATTGGGCTTTGGATGCGAGTTTGGGCTCTTAACGGGTCGGGTTGAGATCCACAACCCATACCCAAAACTTAAGTTAAATGGATATGGGTAATTTGCGTTAATGGGTGCCAACCCAATAGGGCTATTGCGTTCGGGTTCACACCCGAACCCAATAACACACAGCAGCAACGGCGGCGGCAGCAGCCGCTGCCGCTCCTCTGCAGGCCGGCGACCAGCGAGACTCGCCGGCGGGGGGGTCTAGCCGCCAGCGGCGATCACAGAGTGAGTGAGAGAGAGAGTAAGGGAGAGAGAAAGAGAGAGAAAAGGGGAGAGAGAGAGAGAGAGAGAGAGAGAAAACAGGGCAGGCCTGGCCGCGCAGCCAAGCTGCTACGGCGACCGGCGGCGACTGGCGGCAGCGCTAGGCCGCCGGGGTGGCCTGCGCCCGCGCACAGAGAGGAAGAGCGAGAGAAAGAGAGAGAGAGAGTAAGGGAGAAGAATCACTGAAAAAGAAAAGAAAGAAAAGAACAGGGGAAGAAGAAGAAGAAGAGAAGTAGAAGGAAAAGAAAAAGAAGAAGAAAAGAAGAAGAAGAGAAGGAAAAGAAGAAGAAAGGGAGAAGGCGGTGCTCGGTAGCGCGCCGGCCACCGGAGCTCGCTGTCCTGCCGGCGGCAAGCCTCCAGCGGGTCTGGCCTCCAAGGTTGAGAACAGAGAGAGGGGAAGAGAGTGGAGAGGGAGATAGTAAGAGAGGAAAGAGAGAGAAAGAGATTGAGACTTTTGGGGGGTTTATTTAGAGGAGATATAGAGAGGCAGTGGGATGGGTTTAAGTCGGTGGATTAATGGCGGTGGGGGAAAAGTCCAGAGAAATGGAGAAGAAGAGGGAAAAAAAGAAAAGAAAGAAAAAAGATTTTTATATTATTTAATTAATATTATAATTGGGTCAAAAATTGAGTAGCTCTGAATGGTGCCCAAAAATTACATAAACTAGAAAATATTATACGGAGAGGGAATATGAAATTAGATTCTAGAAATCTTGTCCAATTTGCAAGTTAAAAATCCTGGAGTGTATCGCCGATACCGGGCGATACCAGTTTGGCCCGATTTTTAATAAATTTAGAAAAATTCTCAAAAATATCAAAACGTAGCTAATGTGATTCTAAGACATAAGGTGAAAGCAGATTCTCAAATTCAACTCCGTTTGTGAAGTAAAAATCATAGAGCCGATTATCGGTAATGGTCGACATCGACTACGGAGATTTTCCAAAATAATCCAGAAAAATTCTAGAAAATTCTGAAAAATCTAAAATATTGAAAAATATTGTTTGAAACTAAAATCAGCTCAATCTGACTATCAAAAAGGTCAAATCAACTTTATACGTCGTATCGAGTACTGATACTGTGATACATACATCAGGGATCAAGGGGTTACACTTATAATACTCTAGGCTTTCTCATTTACGTTCTCTAAAATACCAAGCCTAGTCTCACAATTCCTCGTAGATATCATAATACCCACATCACTGCTTCTCAATGTTGCTTCCTTGGATTCGGCATAAACTGACTTATCGCACTGACTGCATAGGTTAAGTCAGGCCTAATGCAGACCATATCATACATGAGTGATCCTACCGCGCTAGCGTATATTACTCGAGATATTTTCTTCTCCTCTTCCACTGATTGTGGACACTACTTCGAGGATGACTTGAAGTGACTTGTCAAAGAAGTGGTGACTGGTCTTACTTCTGTCATGTTAAATCTTTCCAATATCTTAAGAACGTAGTTCTGCTGAGATAGCCAAAGTCTCCTGAACCTATATCTCAAGTGATCTCCATACCTAAGAACTTCTTGAATTCTTCCAAATCGTTTATGACAAATTCCCTCTTTAGCTGAATTTTAAGATTCTGAATATGTGCCTTATTTCTTGCAGCAATCAGTATATTGTCCACATGTACCAGCAAATATGTCGGTGAAATCACCTAGAGGGGGGTGAATAGGTGATAAGGCTAATCTAATGAACTAAATGCGGAATTAAAAAACTAATTGTTACAACACTTAATGCAACCAACGAGTGTAGCCGAATTCCCAGTGAAGAGCTCTGGACTAACTCCTCTTGATTCCTCTGAATAAGAGTTGAGGCGCTATATAAAGCTCTCGTGGTTAAGCACAAGTGAGGCACACACAATCAAACCAAGCATATAATAATGATATGATAATATGCATGATGCAAGGCACAAAGTAAAGAGAGAGTATAGAGTCAATGGATCAAACGCAAACAACAAGATTTATTTCGAGGTTCGAGCACCCAGCTCTACGTCCCCGCCTTTACTGAGAAGGATTTTCAATCCACTAACTTGTCCACCTAGGACTCCCACACAGGGAACCTCCACCGAGGATTTGGGACAAATACAACCGGGAGTACCGAAATCCTTTCTCAACCAATACAACCTCCACTGAGGCAACACAAACACCACCTCACACAAGAAGGGTAAACCCTTAGCCAAACAATTACAATCCACATCTTCACAAAGAGGGATACAAAACCAACACCAACTCCACCTCACACTAGAGAGAGTAAACCACAATCTCAACCTCTACCAAAGAGAGAGCTAACCACCACTCCAAATCAACCTCTACCCAAGAGGGATACAACAAGTCAAGGAGGGTACAACAAGGTGGTCTGTTTCAACCACAAACAATTCTTCCCACAAATAAAAGATCCTATAGATAGGATAGAGTGATATGGCTCAAGTCTGGAAAACAAAGAGTTTGGATATCAAAAACTCAAAGAAAACTATTAGGAAAACTCTAGATAGAATAGATAATGAAGATCAAATCAATTCCCAAAGAATTTCCTTTTCAAAATAATTTTCCAAACCTATAAAACAAACCAAAGATCAAATCTTTTATAGCTCTAAAACACTTTTGAAACTTGTAAATAAACACTTGAAAGTACGAAAATTTTTCCCTTAAAATTTTAACCAAAATCCCATACAAATGGGGTATTTAAAGCCCTCCAAAGAAACTAGCCGTTAGAGCTGATTTTCAGCTCTGGCGGCTGGCGGTCGACCGGCCCGATCAACCCCCAACGGTCAAAATTTTGACCGTTGGAGGCTAGCGGTCGACCGCCCGGTCGACCGTCCCAATCCAGAGAGCAAATGCTCTCTGGCCGGTCGACCGCCCATGCCTTACAGTCGACCGGTCGGTCGACCACCCCCACCCGAGAATGGGGTGCTTGCAGTCGGTTGACCGCTCGGTCGACCGGCCCAAGTGGATGGCCAAGCGTGCACGTTTTGTGCACGTCGGTCGACCGGTCCGGTCGACCGACTCTGGGTCCGGTCGACCGGCCCGGTCGACCGCCAGAGCCTGGCAGGCTGCTATTTAGGACAGAAAACTTAGGTTTTTTATAATTCTAAAAAATCTTATAAATATTCTAAAAATTCACAAAAATAGTTTTAGCATAATACATTGAAATACAAACTTGTGTGAAAAATTTCAACACAAATTTCAAACTTTTTGAACCATTTTTGTGTTATGGAAATATTGGCGAAAACCAAAATCCGTATTTTTCCAAACTTGAATTTTTCAAATGAAAATTCGTTTTGTTCAAAACTCATCCAAATGCAAAAACATGATAGTCAAACACTTTTAGGCATGTTGCATATGGACATAAGTCCAATATACATGAAACATATATATATCCATGTTTTTGACTTTAATTCCAAAAATATGTTTTGTTAAAACACAAAACCTAAATACATGAATAGGTATGTCAAACTAAGTTTATTTAAGACATGAAGCATACATGTATATAGAATGAATCTAATATACATAAAACCAAGTAAACTTGTTTTGATATAATATCTATTCATGAAAACCAATATCGGTTAAACCAAAAACTGAAAACCAAAATATGAAAACTAGAAACACGTGTGTGTGTTATGAACTTGAGCATATCACACTATCTAGTCTTTACAAATGGATCTAAACAAAAAACAAACTATAAACTATGTACCGAAGTCTTCTTGACGAACTCCGTCTTCAAGTCGGCTCGATCCAAATCGTGATCCACCGAGCTTGAGTCCAACGAGTGCTATATATGATCTTTGACGCTCGGGCTCTTGAATCACCATGTGAAAGCTTCCAAACCATCTTTGTTGAAGCTAATCACCTACTAATATCTTGATTAAGGATCTGAAACTAAACATCACAAGATTATTAGTAAACATAACTACATGAGTTAATCATCATCAAAACTAGAGTGGAAGGCCTTTGGGCCAACAATCTCCCCTTTTTGATGATGACAAAACTCATGGAGTTATATATGCATGGATAAAGTTAAGCTTCAAAGAAGCTCCCCCTTAACTCATGCATAGCAAAAAAATAATAAGATATGCAATGAATATTAAACATGAAAATGAATAGACATGCATAAAACAAGCTTTTGATACCAAACATGAAAATGCATAGATACCAAACATGAAATGCATTAACATGCATAAAACAAGTTCTTTAAATAATGCTCTTGATACCAAATAGAAGATAATCAATATATAAAAATTCTTGATATCAATAAAACAAAAACAAAGAGAAGTATAAAACAAAACAACAAAATATTTCTCCCCCTTTTTGTAAATAAACAAATAAAAATCATGCATAGAAAAATCATGCATATAAACTCAAATACTAAATACTTCTCCCCCTTTTTGTCAATCATCAACAAAGGGGTCCAAGTAAACACGATACCAATTGAAAAAAAATATCAATATAAGTGAATCATGATACCAATTGAAAGAAAATATTTTGATACCAATTTAAATTTACCAATTGAAATGAATAGATCAATAGATACCAATTGACATATATGGATAACAATTGAAGATAATTTTTCATTAAGAGCATATAATACCAAACTAAAGTCAATATTCATTTTTCAATCATTTTTCATCATAAAGTATGGGAGTGAAAATCAAAGGTAAACTAAATACCAATTGAAAGATAAAATACGAATTTTCTCCCCTTTATGAAATACCAAATAAAATAATGCATAAGTTTGTATAAATACCAATTGAAAACTAATCAATTGAAATATGATATGCATTAAAAATCAAGTTTTGGCATAACCCAAATTTGTGCTCCAAAAATATAGATATATAGTAAGCACAAATAAAGCAATTATATATGTATGAAAAAGTAAATACCAATCGAAATTGATACTATATGAAGAGTAAGCATACATATATAAAACATATATATGAGTATACAAAAAGAATGTCAATATTGATACCAATTGAAACGATCCAATGATACCAATTGAAACCATAAAATGATCAAGTGTATATCTCATATTTCTATCCACCCATTTCATACACATGTTTTAAAAGATTTTCAATATTAAGCATACAAGGCATGATCGCCCAACCAACCGCCTGTTAATGGATAGGGTTTTCAAAAATAGGTTTGAGAATAAAATATGTTTGAAAACTCTACCATATAAAGAATACGAACTAGTTATATGAAAAACTTTATAAACTAGTATGAAATCCTTCAAGTAAGGAATAAAACACAAATATTTTTCATGAAACATGAAACTCACATGATATCTAACACTCAAAGTCAATAAATCATGAATATGACTCATGAAAACAAAACATGAGTAAATAAGAAGGGTGAGTATACAAATATAATGTGAAGAATATAATCATGAAAGGTAGACAATGAGCTCCATAGAAATTCCTTTAAACATGAAAACATGAAAATCAAGACTAGAGTCCTTCAAGGTATATGTATGTCATGTACAAACTAAAGTATACAAACATATCTAAACATAAAAAGTCCACACAAGTATATGCATGAAGGAAAGTGGCTCTAGGATGTATATGTATAACTAATAGTTTAGACATAATGGACATATACATGAAGTTAAACACAACATGAAAAACATAGATAAAATGGGAAAACAAGTCAAATGTATGAATCATCAAAACTAGGCTATACTAATACATTTAACTGAAAAACACCTAGAGGGGGGTGAATAGGTGTGAATGCTAATCTAGTGATCTTTTTAAACTTTAATTAAATGAGTGATGCAACGATCTCTCAAAACACGACTAAGAGCCGAATACCCCTTGCGAGGTTCTGAACTCCTTCCTCCCAATTCCCCTTAAATGGGTTAGAGGTGCGTAATGCAACCGTGTTGTATTGAGATGTGATCGATCAATGCCAAGTATGATGATGAAGATGAAATGCTCACAATGTAAAACAACAAGTATAGCAAGTAAGGTAAACAACACAAGATTCTACAAGTAGAGGGTTAGTTCTCAAGCAATTAATTCAAGGCAATATAAAGCAATAGAAATTAAAAGCAAGAAGAACGCAAAGGCAATCGCAAACAAGATGATTTGTTTCGAGGTTCGAGCACACTTGCTCTAGTCCCCGCCTTCACCTCCGTGAAGGGTTTCCACTATCCACCGAGGATGCCTTTACAATTGGGTCTACCGAAGACCGAGCACCGAGCTCCACCGAGTACAAAGGACCTCTACCGAAGAGGTTGCTCCACAAGAAGGAATTATAAGAACAAAGTGATCACAACTTGATCACTACACTTTTCTCAATTTCTTTTACAAACACTCTCACTTCAATTACAACTTCACTATAGAATGAGTATAGAATTTTTGGCTCTATGAAGTGTGGTGAGAAAACTTCAGTTGTAGAGTGATATAGAGAATCAAACACAACTGAAAAACAATCTTGAAAGAGTAGGAATTGAAGGCTTAAAACAATTTTTCTTTTCTCTTTTGAAAACAACAAAACTTGAGGATTTTTCTAAGTAATGAGGAAGAGAGACTTCTCCTCTATTTATAGGGTTAGAAAATAGATTAAAAACAATTTCTTTTCACCTAATACAACCTGCAAAAGCTCCCCAACCACTCTCCAAAAATCTGCTAAAACAGAAAAAGAAACAGTTTTTCAGAAAATCCCAAAGAGGAAAGAGCCGTTGCTGTGTTGCAGGCTTGGCGGTCGACCGGTCCGGTCGACCGCCAGCCTAGCTGGATATAGCCGTTGGCTCCCGGTCGACCGGTCGGTCGACCGACCAAAAAGGAGGAAACACAGTTTCCTTCTTCCGGTCGACCGGTCCGGTCGACCGAAATTTCCCGAGAGCAGAAGGCTCTCTGTCGGTCGACCGGTCCGGTCGACCGACAGACATGCACAAACAGTGCATGTCCGGACACAACGCCGGTCGACCGGGCCGGTCGACCGATGTTGCCTGAAACTGAATTTCTGGACTGTTTTTGAAGATGGAATTTTTTTTTGTAAAAACATTTTGAAAATACCTATAGCTAAGTATTATGCAGAAAATAGTTTATATACATGTTTTAAACAAGTTTTTCAAGATATAAAGCTTTGGTACATGTATATATAAACTAAGGCATAAACTAAAGCTTTGGTACATTTTTTTTTTTTTAAACAAGTTTTTCAAAACATAGGAAATACATGAAACAAGTGTGTGTGCAAATCCTAGAGCCAAATTTCCTACAATCAAACTTTAACATTCTAAAAACTTACAAACTCTAAAAGACTTCAAGGTCTTCAATTGGCTTCTTCATATAATCTTCAATATTGCAACTTGAGCCCAAATTGAAATGTCTTGAGTCCAAAAACTTTGTATTTGAGTGAGAGTACTTCTAGTATGATAATAAACCTGAAACACACTTAAACAACAATTGTTATTAGTATAAATAACTAATATGTTTTGTAATCATCAAAATACACTAAACAAGGGTGATTGTAACCTTGGGCCAACAATCTCCCCCTTTTTGATGATGACAAAACATATAGTTATTAAACAAATAAAGAGAGGAAGAAGCTTGGAAAGCTCCCCCTCAAACAATGCTATGTATCTATCATGAATATGAAGAACTATGAAATCATACATAAAGCATTTGAAAAAATCATCACCATAAATTTTGTCAAGGAAAACCAAATAATGAACAAATTTATTATTTTCAAAAATCTAAGTATATTCAAACTAGTATATTTTTCTCCCAACAATTTTAATCAACTTATATCAACTTATATTCTTTTTCTCCAAACTTATATATTTTTCTCCCCCTTTTTGTCATACATCAAAAAGGGTTAAAACATATCAAAACACAAACATGTCAAAACAAAACTATTTTAAGAATCAATCATACATACATTCAACTCACCACAAATAAAGGAAAATCTTGCATAATCTAAAGGTTTAGTGAAAATATCGGCAAGTTGAAAATCGGTAGAAACATAGTCAATATCAATATCACCTTTTCAAAGTGATCTCTAAGAAAATGATACCTAATATCAATGTGCTTGGTTTTACTATGTTGATTAGCATTTTTGGTCATGTGAATTGTACTAGTATTATCACAAAAAATCTTAACATGATCAAAATGTAAATCATAGTCAAGGAGAGTATGTTTCATCCAAAGAACTTGTGCACAACAAGCTCCGGCCGCAACATACTCCGCCTCGGCGGTTGATAGGGCTACCGAATTTTGCTTTTTGGAAGACCAAGATACAAGACAATTACCTAAGAATTGACATGTTCCACTTGTGCTCTTCCTATCTACCCTACAACCCGCATAGTCGGCATCCGAAAAACTCTTCATTTCAAATAATCCGGTTTTAGGATACCACAAACCCAATTCAATTGTGCCCTTAAGATACCTAATTATGCGTTTTACCGCTATTAAGTGTGATTCCTTAGGACATGATTGAAAACGTGCACATAAACAAACGGAAAACATGATATCCGGCCTACTAGCCGTCAAATAAAGCAAACTACCAATCATGCTTCTATAAAGTTTAATGTCTACACTTTTACCTTGTTCATCCTTGTCAAGCTTGGTAGTTGTTGCCATGGGAGTTTTGCTTACTTTTGATCCTTCAAGCCCGAATCTTTTGATTAGTTCCTTGGTGTACTTGGCTTGATTGATGAAGATCTCATCCTTCCTTTGCTTGATTTGGAGTCCAAGGAAATAGTTGAGTTCCCCCATCATAGACATTTCAAATTCATCCTTCATGCATGACTCAAAAGCTTTGCAAAGAGATTCATTAGTAGAACCAAAAATAATATCATCTACATAAATTTGCACAATAAGAATATCTTTTTCTACATGTTTTGTAAACAATGTTGTGTCAATTTTACCTTTCTTAAAACCATTGGAAATCAAAAATGAAGACAATCTTTCATACCAAGCCCTAGGGGCTTGTTTTAAACCATAAAGAGCTTTGTCTAATTTAAAAACAAAATCCGGATGTGTAGGATCAACAAACCCGGGGGGTTGTTCAACATACACTTCCTCTTCAATAAAACCATTTAGAAAAGCACTTTTAACATCCATTTGAAACAATTTGAAATCTTTATATGAGGCAAATGCTAGTGTCATCCGTATGGCTTCAAACCGTGCTACGGGTGCAAAGGTTTCTTCAAAATCGATCCCTTCGATTTGAGTGTAACCTTGGGCAACTAACCTAGCCTTGTTTCTAACTACATTACCCGATTCATCCAACTTGTTCTTAAAGATCCACTTAGTACCAATTGTTGGTCTATCGTGGGGCCTAGGAACAAGGTGCCATACTTGGTTGCGCTCAAATTGATTGAGCTCTTCTTGCATAGCTAGCAACCAATATGAATCGGCCTCGGCCTCGAGGACATTTTTGGGTTCAATGTGTGAAATAAATGCAAAGTGGCCACAAAAATCTTGAATTTTAGAACGAGTAGTTACCCCTTTTGATACTTCACCTATGACGAGGTCCTTGGGATGATGAGGGTTGAATCTCCAATCCTTAGGTAGTGGTTGAGTAGGCTCCACCTCATTTGTTTGATGTTCATTTCCTTGGGCCTCTTCCACTTTGGCTTCACTTCCATCATCATCCTTTGGCTTGTCTCCCATGGTAGAAGCATCCTCCAAGGTGACTTTCTCCAAGCCTTCATGCAAGGCATCTATTTCTACAACATTCTTAACAAACTTGTTAGATTCCTCAAACTTAACATGAATAGACTCTTCAATAGTCAAAGATGATCTAATGAAAACTCTATAAGCCTTACTAGTGTTTGAGTAACCTACAAAAATAGCCTCATAAGATCTAGCATCAAACTTTCCTAAATTATCTTTTGTGTTTAAAACAAAGCATTTGCAACCAAAAACTTTAAAATAGGAAACATTAGGTTTTCTAGAAAAATACATTTCAAAAGAAGTCTTAGTAGTATTTTTACACAAGAAAACACGATTTGATATGTAGCATGATGTATTAACGGCCTCGGCCCACAAATAATGTGGTAGACCGTATTCACTTAGCATTGTCCTAGCCATCTCTTGTAATGTTCTATTTTTCCGTTCAACTACTCCATTTTGTTGTGGAGTTCTAGGACAAGAAAGTTCCTGCTTTATTCCATGTTCATCACAAAAAGTGGCAAAGGGTTGGTTAATGAATTCACCTCCTCTATCACTTCTTATTCTCAAAATCAAAGAATCTTTTTCTTTTTCTACTCTTTTCTTAAAAGTTTGGAAATACGAAAATGCTTGGTTTTTGTTCAAGAAAGAAAACCCATGTAAATCTTGAAAAATCATCAACCAAAACATAAGCAAATCTATTCCCACTTAGACTTTTGGTTTGTGTTGGGCCAAATAGATCCATATGGATTAATTCCAAAGGACGTGATGTCATGATATCCTTAATTGACTTGAAGGAAGACTTAGTTTGTTTCCCAAATTGACATGAGTCACAAACTCGGTCCTTTTCAAAATTCAATGAAGGAATACCTTTCACCATTTCCTTTGAATTTAATCTAGAAATATGATCAAAAGAATATGCCCTAATCTCCTATGCCACAACCAAGAGTCATCATCGAGGGCTTTTAAACAAGTAATATTACAAGACATATTTAACATATCAATCATATAAACATTGCTTTCACGAAAACCGGAAAATACACAAACATTGGAAGTTCTATCAATTACTTTACAAGAAACATTATCAAAGACTACATCAAAACCTTTATCACAAAGTTGACTAACACTCAAGAGATTATGCTTGAGGCCATCAACTAAAACCACATTTTCAATTAAAGGAGAAGTGCCAAGTTTTACATTACCAATACCGATGATTTTACCCTTGGCGTCATCTCCGAAGGTGACGGTGCCACCTTCATGATATCTTGATAGGGTTGCAAAGTTGTTGATGTCCCAAGTCATGTGCCTTGAGCAACCGCTATCAAGATACCACAAACCTCTACGTCGTTGGGCTTTGGAAAGTACCTACATCATTTAAAACAATTGTTGACTTTGGTACCCAAACTTTCTTGGGTCCTTGAAAGTTAGTGTTACGAACCCAAACATTATGATGTGATGCACTTAGTCTATCATAACAAAAATTTGCTAAGTGTCCTTCCGCCCACAATGTAAACATGAGTACACTTTTCTATACATGAATGCATGATGTGTATGTGTAGTAGTGTGAGCAAGCTTTTGGGGTTTGCCATGTTGTTTAGGTTGTGTAGCATGAACATGAGCATGAGCATTTTTCTTTGGGGCTTGCTTCTTAGGAAACATAGCCTCAATCCTTTTCTTATCAAATTCACAATTTTTCAAAACAACACTTAATGAGTCTAATCTTTCCCTAAGCATGGAAACTTCATTTGAGTCAATTAGTGGGGCCTTACCCTTGCAAGAAGTCTTATATTTTTCAAAATCATTTTTAGTAGTGGTCAAGGTGGAAACTAAATTATCCTTTTCTTTTGTAAGAGTAAATACTTGATGACTTAAAGATTCATTTTCCTTTTTCATTTTTAAATACTTCTTCTTTAAGAAATCATAGTTTTGTGACAACTCAACAAAAGCTTCTTCTAACTCATCCATAGAAAGTTCATCATTATGAGAAGGGGAAGAGGTTACCTTACTTGTGCCTTCATTAGCCATGAAGCACATGTTGGCGGTGTCTATCTCCTCTTCGGATTCGGTCTCCGAATCCCAAGTCGCCTTCATAGCCTTCTTCTTGTATGGCTTCTTTGATGTGGAGGGCTTTGCTTTGTCCGGACATTCCGCAACAATGTGTCCCGGTCTTTGGCAATTGAAGCACACAATCTTCCTTTCTTCTTTGCCTCCTTGCCATCTCCTTCTACCTTGGAACTTTGCCTTGTTGTACATCCTTCGAACATTTTTGACTAGAAGTGAGAGCTCTTCGTCATCTTCTTCTTCATCATCTTCGTCGGAGTGTGATGATTGACACTTGAAGGCAATAGTCTTCTTCTTGGTAGGGGCCATGTCCTCCCCTGCTTTCCTTTCCATCTCATGGGTTTTGAGGTTCCCAATGAGACCTATAAGCTCCATCTCTTCATTGTCGTTGAGTTCCTTCAAGGTTGTTGCTTTAACTTCCCATGAAGGAGGAAGGGCCCGGATGATCTTCCTTACTCTTTGATCATTGTTGATATCTTCACCTAAAGAAGAGAGTCCATTAGTAATCTTGGTAAACCTTGTAACCATATCATCTATGGTTTCATTGTCTTGCATGCTAAAAGTTTCATATTGAGACCGAAGAAGGTCAATCTTAGCCTTCTTAACTTGTGAGGTCCCCTCATGAGTGACTATCAAGTGTGACCAAATCTCAAATGCGGATTTACAATGTATAACCCTAGCTATGTCATCATCATTTAGGGCTTGTAGAAGTGCATAGTGAGCTTTGGCATTTGCATCGAATTCCTTAGTCTCTATTTCGGACCAAGTGGATTCGTCACCGGGGGGTACCTAAAGGACTTAGTCACGGCCTTTGCAACTCGGCTACCTAGAGATTGCAAAAACACGGTCATCTTAACCTTCCATATGGGAAAGTTAAGTCCATCAAACTTAGGAGGGGTCTTAATTCCATCGGCCATTTTTACTATATGAATATGAATGAAATGATTAGCAAATTAGGATCTTCTCTAAGGTTGTTAAACCAAATCCTAGAGTCCAAGCTCTGATACCAATTGAAAAACACCTAGAGGGGGGGTGAATAGGTGTGAATGCTAATCTAGTGATCTTTTTAAACTTTAATTAAATGAGTGATGCAACGATCTCTCAAAACACGACTAAGAGCCGAATACCCCTTGCGAGGTTCTGAACTCCTTCTTCCCAATTCCCCTTAATGGGTTAGAGGTGCGTAATGCAACCGTGTTGTATTGAGATGTGATCGATCAATGCCAAGTATGATGATGAAGATGAAATGCTCACAATGTAAAACAACAAGTATAGCAAGTAAGGTAAACAACACAAGATTCTACAAGTAGAGGGTTAGTTCTCAAGCAATTAATTCAAGGCAATATAAAGCAATAGAAATTAAAAGCAAGAAGAACGCAAAGGCAATCGCAAACAAGATGATTTGTTTCGAGGTTCGAGCACACTTGCTCTAGTCCCCGCCTTCACCTCCGTGAAGGGTTTCCACTATCCACCGAGGATGCCTTTACAATTGGGTCTACCGAAGACCGAGCACCGAGCTCCACCGAGTACAAAGGACCTCTACCGAAGAGGTTGCTCCACAAGAAGGAATTACAAGAACAAAGTGATCACAACTTGATCACTACACTTTTCTCAATTTCTTTTACAAACACTCTCACTTCAATTACAACTTCACTATAGAATGAGTATAGAATTTTTGGCTCTATGAAGTGTGGTGAGAAAACTTCAGTTGTAGAGTGATATAGAGAATCAAACACAACTGAAAAACAATCTTGAAAGAGTAGGAATTGAAGGCTTAAAACAATTTTTCTTTTCTCTTTGAAAACAACAAAACTTGAGGATTTTTCTAAGTAATGAGGAAGAGAGACTTCTCCTCTATTTATAGGGTTAGAAAATAGATTAAAAACAATTTCTTTTCACCTAATACAACCTGCAAAAGCTCCCCAACCACTCTCCAAAAATCTGCTAAAACAGAAAAAGAAACAGTTTTTCAGAAAATCCCAAAGAGGAAAGAGCCGTTGCTGTGTTGCAGGCTTGGCGGTCGACCGGTCCGGTCGACCGCCAGCCTAGCTGGATATAGCCGTTGGCTCCCGGTCGACCGGTCCGGTGACTGACCAAAAAGGAGGAAACACAGTTTCCTTCTTCCGGTCGACCGGTCCGGTCGACCGAAATTTCCCGAGAGCAGAAGGCTCTCTGTCGGTCGACCGGTCCGGTCGACCGACAGACATGCACAAACAGTGCATGTCCGGACACAACGCCGGTCGACCGGGCCGGTCGACCGATGTTGCCTGAAACTGAATTTCTGGACTGTTTTTGAAGATGGAATTTTTTTTTGTAAAAACATTTTGAAAATACCTATAGCTAAGTATTATGCAGAAAATAGTTTATATACATGTTTTAAACAAGTTTTTCAAGATATAAAGCTTTGGTACATGTATATATAAACTAAGGCATAAACTAAAGCTTTGGTACATTTTTTTTTTTTTTAAACAAGTTTTTCAAAACATAGGAAATACATGAAACAAGTGTGTGTGCAAATCCTAGAGCCAAATTTCCTACAATCAAACTTTAACATTCTAAAAACTTACAAACTCTAAAAGACTTCAAGGTCTTCAATTGGCTTCTTCATATAATCTTCAATATTGCAACTTGAGCCCAAATTGAAATGTCTTGAGTCCAAAAACTTTGTATTTGAGTGAGAGTACTTCTAGTATGATAATAAACCTGAAACACACTTAAACAACAATTGTTATTAGTACAAATAACTAATATGTTTTGTAATCATCAAAATACACTAAACAAGGGTGATTGTAACCTTGGGCAACATTAACAAGAACAAATGAGCATGTAAGAACAAATATATAAAAGTCTATTTGTGACTTACTAGATGTACAAGTATATATCTAAGTTTTAATGAAAACCAACATCTAAACATGTAATCAAATCACGAAGCATAAAACAAGACATAAATCAACATGATAAACATAAATACGATCATTATGTAAATCCACATGCTATTAGAACTATGATATACATAATAGCTAAACAGTGATGAGAACACAACATATGGGTCCATATAAACATGGGTGATCTCAAATGCTATACATGCATGTCAAGGATCTAATAATCATGGCATTATCATAATAATCTATAAACATCAAACATGCTATAAACGATGATATGAAAGCATGTAAACAATAAATGGGAGAAAGGGATTGTTACCAAAACTGAAAAGGCAACTCTCCAAGTCTCCAAAACAAAGTGGTCCTCTCCACCAAACTCCCCTTGAAAGTGATGCATCCAAATAGTACTCTTTAAGCTCGGAACGCATCCACCTCAAGGCACCATTACTTTCACGTCATGCGAGAGCCCATACCTACATCAAATACAATAGGGTGGTCTTTGGTACCCACACTCTTTTGGGTCTATGGGGGTTAGTTCATTTCTTAACCCAAACAAACTTAGTTGCTTAATTTGAATCATATATGCGATCATAGCAAAATTTAGCAAGGTGGCCCTTACGTCCACAATGTTTACAAGTGTACACATGAGCATACATCGTGTTATGGGTGTGTCCGTGAGGAGCATGTGTATGCCGTGAAGGGTGTGCATGCATAGATGGAACTTGTTTCTTTCGAAACAAAGATTCCAAACGTGTATGACTCAAAACACAATGGCTCAAAGTGGAGCCCAAACAATTCATATTCTTCTTTAATAAATTTGTATCATTTTCAATCATAGAAGAAGTGGAGTATGCAATAGGTAAGCTAGGTGAAGTTACACTAGCATGGCAAACATGTGAATCTATATTAATTTTCAAAGATTCATTTTTCTTTAAAATAATTTCCAATTCCTTTGAAATAGAAGCAGTTTTATTTTCAAGGAATCATTCTCTTTTACAACAAAATCAAGTTTTTGAAGTTATAGCTTTATTTTTTTTAAACTTCATTGCAATCATTTCTATTTTTCAAAATCTCATTTTCTTTTAGGGTAAGGTTTAGTTGAGATTTAAGTGAGTCACGTTCACTAGAAATCTCTTCCTTCTCTTGCAAAACCAAATCAAGTTTAGAAGACAAATTTTCATTTTCTTTATTTAAAGCAAAAGTTTTCTTTTTCAAAAGATTATATTTTTCTAATAATTTTTCACAAACAATGGATAGTTCTTCATTCAAGCCATTGGCATCAATATATTCATTACTAGAAGAACTAGCATCATCATTATCTAATTGAGATTCTGAATATACCTCAAGGGAGTCATTCCCTTGGACCATATAGCATTGTTGCTCGCATTCTCCACTAGATTTATCCTCCGTTTGGATTGGCAATTGAAGCTTGGAAGTGGTCAACGTATTCCACACTGCAAAGGCGGAATCACAGTTAGAAACAAGCATAAGATATTCTTTGTTAAGCGTGCTTCTAAGTGCCTCAAGGGCTTGTGCATTGGCCTCTATATGCTTGCTATCATTAGAGTAGGATTTCTTGGTAATAGCAAGGTAAACATGCAAGCCTAAGGTTTTTAGGTACATGGACATCCTAAATTTTCACATATCAATGTTGGAGACATCAAACATGGGAGGTGACAAGCAATCCATGAGTGTGTGCAAACAAATATACGTGTGCAAAAAACAAATGATAGATTAGCTAACCAAGATCACACTCCTAGGTGGTTAAACCTAATATCAGGAACGTAGGCTCTGATACAAATTGAAATCACCTAGAGGGGGGTGAATAGGTGATAAGGCTAATCTAATGAACTAAATGCAGAATTAAAAAACTAATTGCTACAACACTTAATGCAACCAACGAGTGTAGCCGAATTCCGGTGAAGAGCTCTGTACTAACTCCTCTTGATTCCTCTGAATAAGAGTTGAGGCGCTATATAAAGCTCTCGTGGTTAAGCACAAGTGAGGCACACACAATCAAACCAAGCATATAATAATGATATGACAATATGAATGATGCAAGGCACAAAGTAAAGAGAGAGTATAGAGTCAATGGATCAAACACAAACAACAAGATTTGTTTCGAGGTTCGAGCACCCAGCTCTACGTCCTCGCCTTCACCGAGAAGGATTTCCAGTCCACTAACTTGTCCACCTAGGACTCCCACACAGGGAACCTCCACCGAGGATTTGGGGCAAATACAACCGGGAGTACCGAACTCCTCTCTCAACTAATACAACCTCCACCGAGGCAACACAAACACCACCTCACACAAGAAGGGTAGGCCCTTAGCCAAACAACCACAATCCACCTCTTCACAAAGAGGGATACAAAACCAACACCAACTCCACCTCACACTAGAGGGAGTAAACTACAATTTCAACCTCTACCAAAGAGGGAGCTAACCACCACTCCAAATCAACCTCTGCCCAAGAGGGATACAACAAGTCAAGGAGGGTACAACAAGGTGGTCTGTTTCAACCACAAACAATTCTTCCCACAAATAAAAGATCCTATAAATAGGATAGAGTGAGATGGCTCAAGTATGGAAAACGAAGAGTTTGGAAATCAAAAACTCAAAGAAAACTATTGGGAAAACTCTAGATAGAATAGATAATGAAGATCAAATCAATTCCCAAAGAATTTCCTTTTCAAAATGATTTTCTAAACCTATAAAACAAACCAAAGATCAAATCTTTAAAACTCTAAAATACTTTTGAAACTTGTAAATAAACACTTGAAAGTATGAAAATTTTTCCCTTAAAATTCTTAACCAAAATCCCATACAAATGGGGTATTTAAAGCCCTCCAAAGAAACTAGCCGTTGGAGCTGATTTTCAGCTCTGGCGGTGGCGGTCGACCGGCCCGGTCGACCGCCAACGGTCAAATTTTTGACCGTTAGAGGCTAGCGGTCGATCGTCCCAATCCAGAGAGCAAATGCTCTCTGGTCGGTCGACCGCTCGGTCAACCGCCCACGCCTTACAGTCGACCGGTCGGTCGACCGCCCCCACTCGAGATTGGGGTGCTTGCAGTCGGTCGACCAGCCCAAGTGGCTGACCAAGCGTGCACGTTTTGTGCACGTCGGTCGATCGGCCCGGTCGACCGACTCTGGGTCCGGTCGACCGGCCCGGTCGACCGCCAGAGCCTGGCAGGCTGCTATTTGGGACATAAAACTTAGGTTTTTATAATTCTAAAAAATCCCATAAATATTCTAAAATTCACAAAAATAGTTTTAGCATAATACATTGAAATACAAACTTGTGTGAAAAATTTTAACACAAATTTCAAACTTTTTGAACCATTTTTGTGTTATGGAAATATTGCCGAAAACCAAAATCCGTATTTTTCCAAACTTGAATTTTTCAAATGAAAATTCGTTTTGTCCAAAACTCATCCAAATGCAAAAACATGATAGTCAAACATTTTTAGGCATGTTGCATATGGACATAACTCCAATATACATGAAACATATATATATCCATGTTTTTTACTTTAATTCCAAAAATATGTTTTGTTAAAACACAAAACCTAAATACATGAATAGGTATGTCAAACTAAGTTTATTTAAGACATGAAGCATACATGTATATAGAATGAATCTAATATACATAAAACCAAGTAAACTTGTTTTGATATAATATCTATTCATGAAAACTAATATCGGTTAAACTAAAAACCGAAAACCAAAACATGAAAACTAGAAACAACACGTGTGTGGGTTGTGAACTTGAGCATATCACACTATCTAGTCTTTACAAATGGATCTAAACAAAAAACAAACTATAAACTATGTACCGAAGTCTTCTTGACGAACTCCGTCTTCAAGTCGGCTCGATCCAAATCGTGATCCACCGAGCTTGACTCCAACGAGTGCTATATATGATCTTTAACGCTCGGGCTCTTAAATCACCATGTGAAAGCTTCCAGACCATCTTTATTGAAGCTAATCACCTACTAATATTTGATTAAGGATCCAAAACTAAACATCATAAGATTATTAGTAAACATAACTACATGAGTTAATCATAATCAAAACTAGAGTGGAAGGCCTTTGGGCCAACAGTCGGATCATCATTTCGCTTGAAATTAGCACAATTTCATACTCATATCAGTGTATCTGGTCTTGATTATGAAAGAGTCAAACCGTTTATACCACTGCCTAAGAGACTGCTTAAGTCCATAGAGGGACTTCTTGGAAGACATACCTTATTTTCTTGACCTTCGGTATATACCATTCAGGTTGCTTTATGTATATTTTCTCCTTCAGCTCACCATGTAGAAACACTTTTTTGACATCCAATTGCTCCAACTCTAGACCAAACTAAGTGACGTCATAACATCCGAATAGATGTATGTTTGACTACAGGAGAGAAGATCGCGTAGTAGTCATTACCCTCCTTCTGATCATATCTTTTGGCAACTAACCTTATTTTGTACTGCTTATTATTTTTTTGTGAAAGACCCATTTACAACCTGTTGTCTTGAAATTCTTTAGAATAATCATTAATTCTCATATTTGATTTCTCTCCAAAGACTACATCTTCTGTTTCATATCTTTAATCAACTTGTCGCTATCATCTGCCTCGATCGCCTCCATGTAACTACTAGGATTTCCTGCTTTTGTTACCAATGCGAAAGACACATGCTCATCTTTCCAGCCACACCTTTTTGGTGGCATGAAAAATCTGACTGACTGCCTCAACGCTCTAGGTTGCTCCTGAGTAGCCTCATGTTCGTCTCCATCAGAATCTAATAATCTCTCATCTGACCGATCAGGCTTTTTAGAGCCATCTGAGAATTCAACCCCCTTTACGTGTCGGCTGAACTGTTTGAGCTCCATCTTGTGCTTTATCTTCTGTCTCTGACCTTTCTTACAATATTGATTTTTCATCAAAGATCACATCTCTCTTTTGAAAATGCTCTTTCTCTCAAGATTCTAAAGTCTGAAACCCTTAACTTTTTTGGTGAGCTTGATGAAGTTGCACTTCTCTTGGACTCCACTTTGTTTGCACTTCTCTTGGACTCCACTTTGTTTCTTTTCTGATTATCAATCAAACTATATGTCGAGCAATCAAAATTCGTAAGGTTGAATAATTCACAGACTCTCCTCGTCATATCTCCTCTGAGATCTGAAGATTAACGGTTATAGATTGTAACATGTTTACAAGATAGCATGCATGACTCATCGCTTCTACCCAAAATTCTTCTCATATGTCAGCTTGTAACCTGATACTATGTACACATTCTGTAATGTGCGATTCATACACTCTGCTACTCCATTCTGTTTTGGCCGCCGTGGAGTACTTAGCTGGTGTTCGATATCTTTATCTACCTATTAAGCTCTGAATTTTGCTGAGATATACTCGCTTCTATTGTCGGACCTCAAGACTTTCAACTTTCACCCCTTCTGATTCTCCACCATAGTTTTTCACTGCTTGAACTTCTGAAATACTTTTAATTTCTGTTTCAAAAAGTATACCCAAACTCTCCTCGAAAAGTCATCCTTGAGCATGACATTGTACTTAGTACCCCCAATGGATGCTATTGGCTAAGATCCTCACACATCTGTGTGTATGATATCTAGCAAGCTTTTTGTCTTATGCTGTGATGTAGAGAAAGCTACTCTATGCTGTCTACTTGTGATGCAAAATTTACAAAGACAAAATTTGCAATATTTGATATCTGGTAGAATACCTTTATTGTGTAGGATTTGAAGACTTCGCTTGCTCATGTACCCAAGATGCATGTGCCAAAGTCTTGTAGTATTCTCCTTCTCTGTTGCTGCTGCAGCGTCACCAACAATAATGCTCACAATCATCTTGTACAAGTTTATCAATCGTTCTCCTTTTAAAATTATCATGGAGCCTTGGTAACTTTAATATCTCTATCTGCACCTGAAAAACTTGCACCCTTGAGCTTCCAAAGCTCTCAACGAGAGAAAATTCTTTCTTAAATCTGGAATGTAACACACGTTCATGAGGGATCAAACCTATCCATCAAACATCCTCATATAAAAGTTGCCAACACCAGCTGTTTTGCACATGGCGTCGTACCCATCAAGATAGGGCCTCCATTGAAAGGCTTACATGTACTGAACCACTCTCTTTTGGGCACATGTGATATGTACACCCTAAGCCAAGTAACCAAAAATCTAAGTATTTTTCCTTTCTTGACTGAGCTGTCAAGACATCACATGGATTCTAATCTGCTTCTTCAACAACACCGACTTGTTCTGACTTTTCACTAGTACTAACCCTATCAGAATTCTTATCATCTTTCTTCTTCAGCATCTCCTTGTATTTCATATAATTTTTCTTGATGTGCCCCGGTTTCCCGTAGTAATAGCAAGCATTACTGTTAGAAGCATTTGGATTCCTTTTAGTCTCCTACTTTTTGATCTCCCCCTCAAGCCCTTGACAACAAGTTCTGAAGCCTCCTCTGTGAAATCCGTCTTCTTCATCAACTCATTATTCTGAAGATCTGTCAAACATAAGGTTTTCTTACCATCCATAATGGTGGTCACCAAGTGGTCATAACTTGTGGGAGAGAAGAGAATAATAGAAGAGATTTGTCTTCTTCTAACTTAACCTCCAAAGCCAATAAGTCGCTCAAAATCCTATTGAAAGCATTTAGATATTGTAGAATAAGCATACCTTTTTTCATCTGAAGGCTGTATAACTGCTTCTTCATGAAGAGCTTGTTTGTAAAGACTCTGCAGCCTACACCAAAGACCAGTAGTTGTCTCCTCATTCATGACGTTGTAGAGGAGCTCATCTAATAGGCATAGTATGATCATCGCCTTTGCGCTAAAGTCAATTTCGTTCTCACTCATCATCCTCCATCTTTGATGGCTTTTTCTCAATATCAAGCAAGGCCTTGTGTGTGCCTTCTTTCACGAGCAATGCTGTTACTCGCATCTTCTACAACAAGTTGGACTTCCCGTTGAATTTCTCCACTCGAACTTGATTGTTGTGTTCGTCTTACTAGCCTTTGCTCTAATATCAGTTATCGTGAAAAAACCAACATAACAAGCGAGAAAAACGGAGTTGGAGATTCGTCAATAGAAGTGTACAAGCGATCTTCTACTAGCAAGTAATAAAAAACTAATCACCACAAAACACAAGAACACCAGATTTAACATGGTTCGGCAAGTGTGCCTGTGTCCACGGGAAAGAGGGGAGAAATTATATTGAAAACAGAGAAGAAAATAATAAGAGTTACAAGAATCTCTCTCACAACTCTAAATGGTGAAAAATAGATTTTTCTCTTGACTTGCCTTCAAAGGCTAGCCCAAAGGAGTTTATATACACTCCTAGGATAATTTTTGTCTAACACTAACTCTATCAATATAAATAGCACCATCTCAAAGAAAGAAGAAGACTTGAATCCAACTCGAACTGGAAATAGAACCCGAAAAAGTAAACTGTCAGAACTGTCATTAGTCGACTAGTCCACATTATTAGTCTACTAGTCCTAATCATTAGTCGACGATACAGTTGACTACTGAGATTACCTTACTCTCTGTTTCGCCATATTAATTGACTCCTGAGATGTCATTAGTCGACTAGTCTGCATTAATCGACTACTCTTGGCTATTAGTCGACTAACTTGTACACAAACTGCGCAAACCTGTCTGTTCTTGATCTCCGAAGCTTGCAACCACCTCTATCTGAACTTGAATTCTTCTCCAAGGCACCCAAAACGCTAACAATGTTAAGATTTATCTGGGGCCACGTTTGTGTGGAGATGAGAGGTGGCTTTGGAAACCATAATATAGGAGTTAATGTGAGGAACAGTGTGAGAGAATAAATAGTAGTGTATCTTGTAATTTTTTTCTCCAACATGATAGATTTCTCATGTTGATATTGTCTCAATAAATGTTGGCTTTGGGCTTTAGTGATGGGTTGATGGGCCGAGCTAACATGGATGGCCCTTCATGTGTTGGGCTTGTCGTGAACTCCGGCACGACACACAAGGGCCACAATCAGAGGAGGTTGGGTCTGAGCCCGACCAAAGACCCTCCGATGTTTAAGTCAGCAATCACCAAGATGAGCTCAATCCAAAGTGAGAAAAGACTCGGTGGGTATCTGCTGAAGACGTACCTTTGCCAGGGTACTTATAGTCCAAGGCCCGACCTGACATTGTCAGGATGGCTGAGGTGGCGGCCAGGGACACCAGTAGTCCCAGTCCATCCTTTCTCATTGTTGACCGCTAACTGAGAAAAGGCCCCATGCGCTCAGACTCTGTCCTGCCCTATACAATCGGCGATCTGACCAGGATCCTTGTTATATCTTTGCTATCAGTGGTCTTTTCAGACTTGGGCCCAGTGGCCCTTTAAGCCTCAGCTTCTGGGCTCCTTCACTGTCATGGCCCGGCTGGTCATCTCCCCCATTGAGCCGAAATTGAATGGAGAACAACTTTAACTTTAATTTCAAGTGGAGCCTGCCTTGTGACGTTTTAAATGATTCAGAAATTGAATGGCATCGACATGCTCGTAAAATGTATTTCGAAATTGATGCCATAATACTCTTAATAAGTGTAATTCTCCCTGCGAAAATGATGTGGCTGCATTGCAAATCAAGAACAATTTTCATTACAAATGGCGTTATTTATTACAAGATGTGTTGTCACAGTTAACAATTTAACCAACAAGGAGCTCTTAGACAATTTCAAGAAACAAAAGAGAAACCAAAGAGAAGTGTTCAGTTCTTCCAACGAAGAAACTAATGAGAGTCCTCCCACGAGGACCAATCAGCCGAGCTTCCCACGCGAGGCATGCTGCTGATCTTGGCGTAGCTATCGACCTTGAAGAAGGCGCCGCACATAATGCCCTCGCTGTCCACCCTCGGCATCGCCTTCATCTTGTTCATCGGCCGCTCGAAGCTCCGCAGCCCTCCCTCACTGTGGAACATGCAACCTGCATTCCCATTTGCACACATTAATTATATTTTCACCGCTTGCCACCCAACTTCTTGCGTTTACAGGGCCATTTATCCTTACCATTTGGGAAAGGGGCAAACGACTTGCCGCAGCTGCTCTTCATCACATTCACATCATCACAGATCACCACAGACCCGTCGGCCGCAATCCCCCAAAAGAGAGGAACTCCCCCGTCCGAACTCTATACCAAAAAGCAGAGATTGAGACGCAACAATACATTTCAAGCGACAGAAACAAACAGTTAGTGATAGTCGCATGCATACCGAAGCAGCGAGCACAGAGCCAGTCTTGTTGTCGTAGACCGCGAAGGCGAAGGATCCGTTGAGGTCCTTGAGGACCTGGTCGGCAGGTAAGGCCCGCGATCACGAAGGGTGCGGTAGGCCTCGATGACCAGCACGGCCTCGTTGGTGGACTTGCCGCAGAGGCCGTACTGCCTTACAAGCGAGCCCAGGTTGCTCAGGCTCCCAACGAAAATGCAGTGCACCTCGTCCAAGCTACTGAACAACCTGCAGAAAACAAGATTCAGAATGATTAATTGAATGTGAAAAAGAAAGAGTTCGACGTGTGGATGGCTTGCTGGTGTCTACCTCTGGTTCTGAAAGGAGAGACGGGGGGCGGCGGCGGAGGCGAGGGCGGCGCCGGTGCTGAAGGTGACGCAGAAGGAGGAGCTGGGGTGGGAGGTGTGGAAGTCTTTGAGGATGTCCTCAGGCTTCTTGGATTGCCTTGATCTGTGGTGATCAGGGCTGGTGAGCTCTTGTGGTGGGTGAGCAAATCCCTTGTGGAATATGGCCAACATATTCGATTACTCTTTGGAGTTGAGAATTGAATTGAAATGGACGGATATGGTGAAGAGTACAAGTTCTTGTTGAAGCTATATATACACACACAATATGATGAAGAGTCCGTATCAGTGTTTCTCTTCTTGAAAAACGTAGTTTTCGGACTTGGATTGGATAGGATGCAATCACACGTGGGTCTGTGAAGGATAAGAATTGACAGTAGTTAGATTTGGGAAAGGCCAGCTTATCCATTCATTGACGAAGCGTGGTTGAAAAATAGGTCATTCATGTGCTTGGAATGTTCCTTTTTGGTAACTGTATTTTTGAAACAGGATAAGAACGGTGAGCAAGCAGACCAGGGGATCCAGGGGAGGGGGGCCACACTCTTGACTACTTGATGTAGCATCCTTTTTGTCTTCGAGAAACACTACAGGGCATGTGTATGCACTTTTTGTATCTCTATCCACATTTTAAACGGCGCGGATATAAATATTCATGTTTATCAAAAATACAAAGAGAGAACTATTCAGACTGAATATATTTGTATTCATTTACTAGATCTAAGTCCCGTTTCAGAACTGGCGATTTCCGGTTCCTCAAACTGAGAAATTGTAACCGATGGGGGGCCAATTCCGATTCTGGTTCTGGAACCAGAACCTGTGGGACACCGGCAGAGGGGAGCTTTTGAAGAGGCTTTTGATCCAATTCGGTTCCCTTTTTAGACAAGTCAACCTCTCAGAAATTAATTAAAAATTGAAATGTCAGTGATTCAAGCAAAATCGACCCAAGTTTTCCTGATTTTTGAATGCAAATAATATTAAGGTGAGCTGACGTATTTGCATTTCGGAATCCAATCAAAATGGGACATTCCTAATCCAAAATCAAGCCTTTGTCAGACCCAAAATCACAGAATCTAGACGAATTCAAACAAACAGACTGAGAAGTACATGGATATTTATAATTTGCCTCGGTCTCAATGTAAAGCGTTGAGAAATAAGTTCGCACAACCGGTTGTGGCATGCGCGGCACGGGAACTTTGGAAAGCACGAAACGAGATGTTCTTTCAAGGAGAAAATTATCAAGGCAGAGTGGTGCTATTGGCATCCGTTAGGCAGAGATATTTCTCGGCCGTACGAGAGGTGGGAACACTTCGAGTGGCCTTCACTAACACCGTCACCCAACCTTAGTTATTTAGCGTCCCCCAACTAGTGGATGGATCCAAGCTAAATTCGGGGTACTCTCTGCAAACTCAGGTAACGGAGGGGGGGTTGGATTCGTTTAGAGATTTCTTAGGGCAACATAGCATGCATCACCGTTTTAGGGATTTGGTTCATATTTTTGAGTCACACACATGCTATAAGAGGGTCAATCTCACGTTAACACATAGATAAAATGTCGGGTTGTTTTAGGGGTACAAAACTTTAAAGTCTTTAGATCTTATAATATTATAAGAAGGGCCATCTCACGTGTCAACACCAGATTGGTTCTCTTATAATATGTTGTGTGGGCTCACATACATGAACCAAACTCCTGCTTCAGTTGGGTTTCGATTCCTATGACATAAATTGTCAGGGTATGAGTTGGGGCTTAAATGTGCGGTCACGGAGATTGGGGCAAAACATATCTGCATAGAAAGAGATTCATTGTATAACACTTACCTTAATTAATCACCAGTTAATATCTTATATGCTAACATTGGGTTAAATTAGGTGATTTGACAATGTGATGCATAACTACTTTTGTCAATATTAAAATCTAAAATGTAAGTTGATTTTAAAGCGGTGTTAATGACAGTGATTCTTGGTTATCGGGTAATACACTTGAGAGACTATATCATCTTAGGGATATGATATGGGACAAGAATTCATGAATGGTATCTACACTAAATCCTTATACCTATACATATAAGTATAAAGTTGTGTATAAGTGTATAAATACACATGTATCTTTGACTTTCTTCCTACCATACTTGTGGGGTACAAATGCATAATAAAGGGGGTATAAAGCCTTACTATAGGAATAAGGTGGAGAGGTGGAGTAATAATTTAAAGGACACTTGGCATGATCTCCTTGTAGGAGGGTTGATGTATATAAGATTAAAAATTGGAGAAATCTTCATTTGGCAACTCACTCTTCTCTCTCTCTCTCTCTCTCTCTTCATTTCTCCTTCTCCAAAATCTCCCCCCTCCCTTCATTTGCTACCCGCCAAGGGGACAGCCAACAGTCCCCTCTCTCTTCCCCCTTTCTCTCATTCACTCATTCATCTCTCCGCTCATTCACTTACTTTCTTTCCCTTCCTTCCTATATGCCCAAAAAAAACTTTCCTAAGCCTATATTATCTTCTCTAAAAAGCTATGAGACCATGAAAAAATGGTGATCTAACATCATCTTAGAGGGATTAATTTCTTGAAGATAATTTTGACCTAGGTTAGCAAGATAGGAGGGTGATTTTTGGTTGAATAAAGTAAGAAATTTTTAGACCTACTACACCATTCTTACTCTTTTTCATTTGTAGACTACTAATGATGTTGTCATGATCTTGTAGACTCAAATATAGCCGATAAAATAAGCTTGTTAATTAGGGGTGATCTCTTCAAGAGTGAGTAGAACATCCAAACTCCAAAATAATAGTAGGTAGTGTCAAATTTAAAGTAAAGTGAAATTTGTTAAGTTATAAGTGTATGTGAGTGTGAACGATAACACATGTACATATTTTCTAGACTTCAAGTGTACATTATAGACAATCCCATATGGTAAATATGCTATAGGTATTTTCATGTATGCAACCTTTATACATAGTAGATAATCCCATGGGTGTAACTATTAGCTAGTTTCATTTATATATATTCTTGTATATAGTAGGCTAACCTATTTGTGTATATTATAGTAAATCCCACAAATGTTTATCCATTCATATGATGTAGGTTATTGGTAATCTCATGTATGCTTACCGTTACGCATGATTAATAAACTTCATTGTGTGTATAACATGATAGTCAAACACATGTCTTTCAAAAGAAATAATTCTATGAATAAACGTAATACCTAATTTATGCATATATACGGTTACGCACAAATTAAGATGAGATAATGTGTTAGTTACGTTGAAAAGGCTTGCGTGTTGTTAAATTAGTAAGTTGTTACTTATACACGTTAATGACTTTCATAATGTTAGCATAATGTGAGGTTGCAAATTATAACAATCATTATATTGATATTTCCTTATGAACCCTTGTATGTTGCTATTGCATGAAAGTTATATTTCTTACGTACTGGAGAAAGGGACCGGGTGAACCGGAGATGACGAAGAGGAGAATATTACGTTGAATAACGTTTAGAGAAAGGGACCGGGTTGAACCGGATGTGACCGAAGGGAGAATATCACGTTAATAACGTATTGGAGGAAGGGACCGAGTTTACCGGATGTGACCGAAGGGGAGTTTAACTGTCATGTTTTAATAAGTGTGTTAATGATAAAACTGAACTTGTTTTAGTTTTTATGTGGCTCAGATAGAAAAATGCATGCTAATACTATTGGAGATTCTTTAATAGTCAGAAACTATTCTAGTCGACTAGGACATGGAGTAAGTCGACTAGTATAGACAATTTTGACTGAGTTAGTCGACTATTCAAGGGGTTAAGTCAACTATAGTTATATGATACAGATATGCAAGTCTCTGCAAAAGTACTATTAGTCGACTTATATAATAGGTAGTTGACTAACATGATTATAGTCAACAAATAGAGAGTGGATATCTTTCTCGACAGGACTTAGTCGACTATAGACTTATGATAAGTCAACTAGCAACTATATTAGTCGACTATAGGAAGGGTCAAGTCGACTAACTAATAACTACTATTAGTGGGTATGATCAAGGCTTTTTAACAAATATTAAAAATACACAAAAATAGTACAAATTACATTTGCTATCATCAAATAAATTTCAACAGATATAAATAATCGTTATAACATATATACATATATTGTTTTACTTACTAAGCTGTTAAGCTCACCCTATTATATTAATCACTTCAGGTATCGATAAAGGAAAGACCGCCTAAAATCAATATACAGGATAGGTGACAACTAGAGATCATTTTCACTTTTTGGCATGTTCGTTCTTATGTGTCTATTATTTAAGAAACCCTATGTAAAATTTTCTATGATAATGCATGTTATAAACTTTTGCAATGCATTGTGATGTATGAAATGCTTGCGTTAATGAGTACTTGACTTTGAATCATGTTCATGAAATGGAGGTTATGGATTTAATGGAGTAGAAATGTGTAGATTTATAGATTGTCATACCGGGTGGTTGGTGAAATAAATATTGAAACTTGACGTAGATAAAATCATGCCGAGATTATAAATATATTGTGTGGAATGTTGTGAACCCATAATTAGGCTGATGCTAGCTGAAATTGAAACATTGTATTTTGACGGGCCCCACGTTTAAAGGAAATGCTGTCGAATATATTGGGGATCTCAATATTAGATTAAGGATAAACAGTGATAATGATGATAAATGAAAAATATAAGACTGGGACTGTTACACATTGACCCTTGACTGTCATCCACTGGATTAAAGCGAGGAGAGGGAAGGGTGGGTACTGACTCTCCTTGGTCAGAGATATGGGTATGATCCCTCTTCTGGAGGATTCAAGTGCTCGCATATCATGAGGAAGGGAACATGGCGGCAGACTATATGGCGCTTACTGACCGAGAGTTATTACTGTCCACTGTATGAGAAATTCATGCCTGAGAATGTTAGATGTATTTTGCTCGAGGAGAGGCTTGAGAGAAGTTGTATGAGAGGAGCCTAACTGACCTCTCTCCTTGGCTAAAAGAAAAAACTATGGGAAACCTCCCAATCAAGAATTAAATATTTCTCTGAAATGAATTTTTTGTATCTTTCTCCCATTCACAAATCATCAAACATATCCATTTGATGCTAATGTTACGTTGCGTAAACCCTTTTTTGTTTGATAGTGAAGAAGGCTGATTAGACATTTCTCTGACAACTCTTCTCTGATCTTTCCTCACAGAAATTACCGTCTTAGCTCATTTTGTATACACTCTCTAGTGAACTGAATAGATGTACCTCTCGAACCAACACATGTCACGTAATCAGTAACCATGTTCCCCTCATGCAGAATGTGTGAGCACAGAAAGTCTTCAATAAGGTCAATCCACACCTTGATATCATGTATTAGTATCTCATAGTGTTCACCGTTTCTACTCCTCACATTAATCCAGTTAATCACGAAGGAGGAATCCCTTCCATCCAAACTCTTCAAGCCCCCAGTTCCATCACTGCACACTTGAATCCCGACATCGCACCCACCATCTCCATCATATGGCGCTGAGAGATGATAAGCACAAGACTTCTGGCAGAAAGCGTTCGATTTTTACTTAATAAAAACTTGACTTTGACTTATTCAAATTGTAAACTATTCTCTCTTTTAACCATTATGGCATATTCTCACTATAACCTACTTTTGACCATTCTCACTCTTACAATTTGTTAAAACATAACTAATTTCACTCTAACTATCTGGTCTCCTTTAGGCCTATAAATAGAGTCATTTTCTCTTTATTCAACACACAAGTCTCCAATTCTCCTTTCTCCCTCTACAAAATTTTGAGGGCTATTTTCATGAGAATGGCTTCAGTTTAAATTAAATGTTTTCTTCTTCTTTCTTCATACTTTCAGGCAACCACTCTGATTCTGATCAGAGGCCAAAGACTTGCGCTCGAGCCTAGATGCTGGCGTATCCGGGGCTTTTTATCGCTAGTTGATGGCAGCAAATCCAACATCCGAGCGATAGGGCTGGTCTTAGTCTTCTAGGACAGTGACGTATCATGA